>JANEYF010000365.1:0-128892 GCA_029963845.1 Rhamnusium bicolor | reverse complement strand
ATTGCGATATAGGTATTCCATATTTAACAAAAAAATGTTTGCTAAATACCTGTAAAAAATATTTTTCATAATAATGAAATTTTCCTGCAACTTTATATTCGTTCGCTATTTTTCTATATCAGAACGTCTGGTCGGGGTTACTCACTAATTTTGAAAATTTTCCATGAGTTACTTCTTGCCGCCAAGTGTGCCCAGTAGTTAGCGCTTAGACAAGTTATCATTACGAACAGATCGACAGACATATTTAAAAAATTGCAATCATTTTAGTATACATTCAGTCTAAAATATAAAATATTTCCTTCAAAATCTGAACATGTTGCCATTTATTTTACAAAGAATTGTAAATAAAATACGGGCATTTTGTACAGTGAAGAAATTTGAAGCAATATTTGAACCAATTTATTATTTTCAAATGAATATTTTGTAGTAAAAATGTACGTACTTCCTTCCATTCGCGAACGTGAAAAAATTATTTAAATTTCTATTAAAGAACAATCGCTAATAAAACTATTAGGGTCAAATAATTACATACCAAAATAGGCAATGCCCTTGACCCTCCTTTAAATTTAGCTAAGTGTTTTACAATTTAGTTTTCAAGTAAACTGTTTATTTTAAGTATATTTTAGCGCAGTCAATCCGGCATGAGGCCGTGCATTTTGGTAGGTAACGTTTCTCTTTTGGGGTTTCGTAAGGGTATCGGTCGTGAGTGTAAAACTGAGTTTCGTTGTCATTCGGCCGCCATTTTCAAAATAAGGGTGCAATTTCCAGTTTTAATTGGGTGTAATTCGTTTTTTTATCTATGCTTCGTAACCGTGAGTTCAACAAAATATTTCTAAGGGAATTTTTGTTGATAAGTAATTCTACAAACTTTTATTTCAGCGTAACATGAATAATAATAAACTTATGAGCAGAAAAAAGATGAAAAATTAGGGGGAGAAACTTTGGGGTGAAACAACTCTTTCATTTTCAATCCTGCGATAAAAATGCTTCTTAATTCTTCTCTTTTTTATAGAACAAATTGTTTTATTAGGAAATGTTCTATAAAAAAGCTAAGAAGAATTTTTATCGCAGAACCGAAAGTAAAAGTTATTTAACCCCCAGTTTTTCACTTTCTAATTTTTTATCTTTCTCTGTTCATAACTTACATTATTTATGTTACGCCGAAAAGTTACTAATAAAAGTTGTAGAGAATTGCATTAACTACAAAAATGCATTTAAAAATATGTTGTCACACGGTTGTGGAGATAAATTTAAAAAACTAATTGCACCCTTATTTGAAGAAGATGGAGGCCGAATGACAACCCCCCAGGCGCGGAATCTAAGTTTTACACTCACGATCCACCCCACTACGAAACCCAAAAAGAAAGTCGCTGCCTACCCAAATGCACGGTTGCCCATTTTTCAACGCCGGTTTGACTGTACTATTTAGATAAATATTGATTAAAATTAAGCGCTTGCGCTGTGTAAGTTCTTCATATTTCCAATGAATAAAAGAAAGCATGACGTTTCTGTCTGTATCATTACGCTTTAATTTATATAATTATAATTATAGTATAATCATTGTTAGACAATGAAATCAATATTTATTATTTTCTCTGTGATATTATTGGGATGTCTTTCAACAGTGCAGTGCCGTGGTGTCAATGGGGGAATGAGTTGTGCTGGTAAATAAATAAAGTATTTACAGTTTTTTTTAATTATGGTGATTACTGTTTTTAGTATGCACCGTAGTAATGGGTATAGCTATGCAGGTAGCAGAGATGCATAAAGAGAGTTTAGTTAATGCAACAACAAGGTTATGTAATTTATTGCCTGATTATGCCCAAAATGAGTGTTTACAAGTAACTTCTACAATAGAACTTATTGTACCGTAAAGTGTAATTACAAAATATTTTTGTAGTCCATAAAAGTAGCACGCAAAAATTTTAGAAATAATCACAGTACTTTATTTGTGTAAATTATTTAATATAATCGGATACAAAAAAAGCAAATTATAATTTGAGTTATCATTTTCATAGTGCTCATAATAATTACATCAAAACTTAAAATTATAAATATGATACCTACATTTGTGTTAATTTGTGTATTGTTACCGAATTTGTAATAATTTTCACTTTCTGCTCGAGAACTCAAAATCTTTTAGAAAATATGGTTCTTGGGGCTGAAAAAATATAATTAATTACGATTTGACATTATTCTAAAATTTATTTTCGTTGTTTTTCTGACACTTTAATTTTTATTTGTTTGTCATTACAAAGATTTATTATTTATTTTAAAACTATTAAAATTCTAATGAAATGATTACAATTACTGTTAAATAAAATTTTCTGATTTTAATAATTTTGTGGAAAACTACTACTAAGTATACTTTACTAAAACAACAAAAATATTTTCTATTTTTAGTAGTTCTCCTCTATAACAGGCAATAAAGACAATGAGATATATTAAATAGTAATTACTCACATTCTGATAGTTTCCGAGGACCAAATTTATAAAAAAATATATCAAAATTAAAGCCTGTGATATGATGAATGAAATGAGACATGAGACAGAAAAAAACTAATGTATGTTTTCTCTTACTTTGATGGCAACTGTGGATCAGTATGGACATATTTTTTTTATCTTTCGTATACGATGTTAACTGAATGCCATTTATTTCGGGCTCACTCTACACAGTGGTCAAAAAAATTATGACAATTACTTTCTGCATATTTATTATAACGACCAATGTAATTTGTCATTTCTGTCAAATTCGGTGTCATCCAAGTTTTTTGACATATTCATATACGCATTAATATATTTCAAATGTCACTATATAAATAATCCAATGGAGTCATATCTGGAGACTTACCAGGTCATTATATAGCTTTTTCATATTCATATTATTATTACCCAAACACGAATTTATTGAGGATCTGCTTCTTGCATTTAATGTAGATTTTGTACTGCCCAATATGTGTAGTTTTACCTATTAACTATCCCATATAAGCAAACAGTTGATTCATCAGAAAATAAAACATATTATTATAGCAAATTTATTAGTAGATCAGTCTGTTGATGGACTAATTTGACTATACATATATAATTTTTTCATGCGAAAAGCATTTAAACATGTCTATGACTGTGATACGAATGCTGTACTACTTGAACCATGAATATTTTCTTACAATGCTTATAAATCGCTTAGCTTTGTATCCTCACCTCTCTAAGTATACAAATGTATATGGGAAATAATAAACTTTTTTGTCATATTTATTTCATAAATATCTTAAGTTAATGATAGACCATCTAAACCTGATAGTGTAATAAAAATTAAAAAGCTTTAAATAAACCCCGGAAAAATACTTAGGATTTACTATTTAAATAAAAAAATTTCGGTGATTAAAATATCGCCAAAAAGTGTTCTAATACTTGGCAAAATATGTAATTTTATCTATATGCTAGTGAGTGTTTTTCCGAACAAATGCCAGAAAAAAATAGAACTTTATCATATCATACTATTTTTATACACTTTATATAGAGATAAAATAGTAATCTAACCGCCGACAGTAGCCTTGTAAATGGTGCAGAATGATATTAAGTACTTAAATAATTGCCCTTCAGATTTGATAGTAATCAATAAATAATATGGAATAATGTTTCAATAAAAAATAATTAAAATAGAATAAATATTTAAAAAATTTCAAACAGCTTTTTCATTTAAGATATGTGTTTATGCTGCATGTGAGAAAATTCAAAAGAATAACATTGATGAAAGTTTTTTTAGTGGATATATTTCTGAGTTCATAGAAAGATGAATACCGAGAAAAAGACGACACGCAAGGGGTGAGAAATGTAGTTCGCATCGGAGGGATGGAAACTTTTTTGTCTTTCAAATCTATCCTCAACGATTATATTCCAAAATATTAAATTATTTCTTTTAAAAAATTTAATTACAATGATATATTTTTAAATATTTGCGGGCCATTAATAGATTTTGTTTTTTAAGTGCTAAGTATAGTAACTACTAAAAATCTTGACTTGATCAAAAATACTTGATTTAAGTGGATATTTTAGGCGGCAAAATTAACAAGTAGTAAATGTATGGATATAATAAAACAGAAAAACACGACTTAAATAACAAATGCCAAATTAATGAACTTGAGATGTGAAATTTTCAAATTCTGGTCTTATTATAAAGTGATTTAACGCTACGAAAAAATATATATGATCGAAATCACGAAAGGATGCCGTTACGTCATCGTTATAATTCATATGAACCAAATCAGCACTGCGTTAGTCAAATTTATGCTTGTTGAAATGACGTCCAGATATAAACAAAATTTACTCGTTGACAGGTGAAAAAGTAAAAATATAACCTACAATTTATTTGCTAAAAAGTCAGAATAATTTAATGATTTAGTTAGTCTTTAAATTTGAATTAATTTTATGTTTTTATATAATTTGACAAAATGTAGATTGTTTATAGATATTACTAATTATATTTAAATAATTAACATTATTAAAAATAAAATAACTGTCTGGTGGCGTTCTAGAAAATGGAATATGTATGAATTTTGAGAGTCATAAATTATTACACATTGAAACATATTGTTTTGAGGATTAACTGTCGTTAATTCTGAAAAGATTTGTTTTTCATATACAACAATCAATAAAATAAAGAAAACGGTAACAATCAAACTCAAAAATAAACAAATCCAAATTTGACAGCAACATGCAGAAACAGGAAACCATGAAACATGATAACGACGCTAGACAAAAGCATTCGATCAGACTGATCTATTCCATTTCCATTTTAACAGATTTATTCAACGTTAATAATTTCACAATACATGACCTTATAATAAGTATTTCAATATATGATTTATTGCATTTAATAATATTTCTATTTGAGCGTGCGTTAAGCTGGGTACAAACTACAGCTGCAACACGTAATGCAACGTGTAATGTAACATGCAATGCAACGTGGACGGTGTTTAAAACACCGTGCAACAAACACGCGTCTTCTGGTACACACTGGACGTGCACCTCATAATCCGTCCACACTGCTACTGAACATCTCTTTGTTTACGCGTTAAAAACCAACAAGTTGTGGATCACCAGCGCGCCCTCAGTGCAACATTAACTGTAACGTGCAACGCCTGTACACACTTGTTGTATTGCATGTTGCATTACACGTTGCATTACATGTTGCAGCTGTAGTCTGTACCCGGCTTTATTACATATCGCGTACCGCGGTAAACGCTCTCTCAGGAAGCTGTTGTGGCCGTTTACTTATTATCATGTGCATCTATATTTTTATTGTTATTTCCTTATCATAAAGAATTTGCTGTGCTGAGCAGAACTAAAGTTTTTAGATAATTAATATTAATATTTATATGTTTTTGTATTTTGAGGCTTTTTGCTATTTATTTAGGAAAAATTGGGAAAACACCTATTTAATTTTTAATTTTTTTGTTATTGGCTTGCGCGATCTTTTTTCTATATGTAGGGGAGGGGTGATTGGAAGGGTGGTTATGACGGTTCCGTGTGTTAATGCTGTTACCGGTGTTCGTCGTAAATGGAAGTGTTTCGTGGATATACTTGTGTGTATAGTTTATACGAGCACAATTGAAATCGTATAAAAACTAAAAGCCAGCAAAAACAGTCGGCATCTCTTTATTCTATATATTATTGTATATGTACAATAAAGAGATGCCGACTGTTTTTGCAGGCTTTCAGTTTTTATACGATTTCAATTATACTTGTATAAACTATATGTTATATGTCGTTGTGTTTTCTTATACGTGTAATATCCCTTGTTAACTTAGATGTTTGTGTGTTGGTTTTTAAAAATTTTGTTGCAGTTTCGTATATGTATGGTTGTATGAGTTAGCTATTAATTTGTTTGTGTAGTTGTCGCATGTTTGTGTATAGTTTATACGAGCACAATTGAAATCGTATAAAAACTAAAAGCCAGCAAAAACAGTCGGCATCTCTTTATTGTACATATATAATAATATATAGAATAAAGAGATACCGACTGTTTTTGCTGGCTTTTGTTTTTATACGATTTCAATTGTGCTCGTATAAACTATATCTATTTGAATTGGTTAGCAGTCTAAGTAGTTTGTATTGTGTAATCTGTAGCCTCTTGTATTGTGCGTCCGAAATGTGGGACCAGGCCGCGCATACGTATGCCAGAGTCGGTCTGAGTATTGTTTTATAGAGTAAAAGTTTGTTATCTGTCGTTAAAATACTTCGTCTGTTAATTAAAGGATATAGTCTGGTCAATGTACCGTATGTCTTGTTAATTGTATCAGTTATGTGTTGTTTGAGAAAAAGTCGTTTGTCGAGTGTGACTCCTAAATATTTTTCTGTTATTACTTACACAATTTATTTTTAATTTGTTAAAAGTTTTTATATTTGTAAATTTTTCTTTCAGCGTGATTGTCTCTGTCTTGTCCTCGTTCAGTTTTATTTTCCATGTTTTGTAATAATTTGTTAGTATGTCCATGTGGTATTGTACTTTTTGTGTAGTTGTTTGTGCGTAGAATGATTGTCCGTAAATTGTCGTGTCGTCTGCGTATAGTACAATTTTTGTATTAGGGTACATGGATATATCGGAAAGGAAGATGTTGAATAGGATAGGTGAAAGGACCGTGCCTGTGCAGACTGATCGATATTATTCTCGCTTGTTACTGAAACGTACGAAATCAGGCTCTCTCTTTCTTTTTCGTCAAGGAAGTTAGGATTTCGTATAACGTGTCAACAACGTTAATCTGAGATATTAACATTCACATATAATGGACATCCTTGCGCTGTCTCCCTCGTTTTATTATGTTGTAAACAAAGAACGCATGAACAGCGTACGTTGTAGATTAGAAATAAATTTGTCACGTAACGGCATTCTTTCATGATTTCGATTATAGGTAGATACATATTATGCCACTATACTGAAATGTCATGTCTTTTATTGCATAAATAAGTAAGTACTAAAAAAACTTAACGACTTCTGCATTACTACAAACTTCTAAATGCACAAAATAGAACACATCATATAATCGTATTTGGTAGTTTCTAATTTATCATTAACACAACAAAAGAAAAAACTCTGTACAAACAAGGGTAGCTAGTTAATACACCAATAAATCGCTGTCACTTAGGAAACTTGTCTTAATTTGAATATATAGTGCCTTCATTATCACCGTATTGATCTTACATTTTTACAGAAATCTTTCAACGACAGTTACTCCAGACTTATTTTGTTTAACCTACGGGACATGTACAGTTGACATAGGCGAATCTTTGTGCCATCTCTTTCCATTACCTTTTCTGGAAAACGGAGTCTCCCCATTAGTCGAAAAAGTAAGCATTAAACACTACTTTACAGTAGCTCATTTTCAATTATGTATTTTTAGTCAAAAACTAATAGAGATTCATTTCCTCCAAGAATAGATGTATGCAAGTTGCCAGTACTCAGTGATGTTTGTAAAATTTTAAGCAATTCGTTTCATTCATTAGAAGCTGCCGCAGATTTCGATGAGGATGGATTTAGTAAGATAGCAACTGCCAGGTAAAACATTTTTTTTGTTTGATTAATAGGGCGTCTGATTAATATGATAAATAGACATCGCACAGTTTCCGTGAGTTCCCGATCGGCTTCTCAACCAGCCGGTCTGAGCTCCCATAGAAAAAAAACAGTGCCTATGTGTGTGCAGCGAAATCCTGACCATATCTATATCCTCTTCAGTTCTCCTACAAACGTGGCAGTGTAGACGGCGCGATGATAAAAATAAGTAGTAATAACTATGTCGACAATATCACGGAGGAGGTGAAAAATCAGTACGTTGAATTTGTGTAGAAAAAACATGGATTTTAGGGGACAAAATCATTAATGTTATTGTGCATATTTTAAGTGCCATTCAGAGTATACATCCACTGTTGATATGTAGTAACCGAGTATTGTAAACCAATGCGCGAACAGTTGAGAAAATAGTGGTAAATGTTTTATGTAATATTTTACTACTTGTATCAGGCACAGCGGCATATACACTGTGTCCCAGGATACCTGTAACAAGAGACTTCTTGTTACATCGACAAAAATTTGTTGAATTTTTGAATGACATCTCGGAAAACATAGTTTTACACCAAGCAGGACAGAATCTCCAAGTGCCATTCCAATATCAACGATGGCTAGGCTTTTATAATCTACGCATCCTAAATATGATTCATGTAACTGGTCTGGTCTTTGCCATGCAATCTAATGCCTTGACCATAGTGTAGGAGGTTTCATGAAACATTAAGACACTCAACGTATGTATTTTATTTCTTCTTTACAAATGATTGTTATTGTCTCTTACCCCATGAGCCGACCCTGCACGCACGGAAATTATCCGGTGTCTAATAATAAATTTCCGTCTTCGTGCGAGTTATTCGATTTCCGTCGTCATCTACCAGAGATGGTAAAAACAGTTTTTATTGTAAATATTTCGTTTCTTGTTATCTTTACGGTAAAAAAGGATGAAAGGATACGAAGTCACAAGAAGAGTACCTATTCTCCCGCAATAACGGTAAATCATCTAATTTATAATAAAATTCCATTACGTCATGTAGGATATGGGTATAATTGGGAAAGTACGTGTGATTTGTTTACACCGCCTTAATTGCCACGATCAAATGTGCAGCTGAAGTCTGCTGTTATTATGCTATCCACGGGTTAAGTAAACAAATCTTATATCTATTGCCCTATTATACCTACCTGGTGTATGACTGTTGACGCGTCTCCATTTCTCACAAAGACTTTTATTAATAATTTAACTGACTATTTTCCCTCACATTATAAGAACCAATGAAATAGCAAGATTTTGAAAATGTTGACCAATAGGAACAAATTTCAGCGAAAATTGCATTCCAAGTGAAAATTTCACATAAAATGACAGCGAAAATTGCACTGGGCTTGACAGCTCAAAACGTCAGTTGAATCATATTTCTTGTTCTATGTTTTGTTCTGGAAATAGTCTAATAAATATATTTCGTGCATAAAAAATAATCTGAAAATTCAGCATTCAGCAAGCGTGTTACCTTTAAGCCGCATTCGTTTATTTTGATGTGATTTGACTGAAAAAGTACCCTCGACTGCGTCTCGGGCACTTTTTGCCAAATCACATCAAAATGAACTCTAGCAGTTTCTAGGCAACAAGTTTTCATGCGCTGAATTTTCGATAATTTTTAATGTACTTAATATATTACAATAGAAAATCCCAATTCTGGATTTTTGAAAGCTTAGTAGATACTAACTTTTAATACTGGTTCCAGTGGTTTTTGTGAGGCATACACAACTATATTAAGGGGCCTAGTCGGGAAAAAGCCTCGGATAGCTGTGTCACTCTCTAGAAAGTTTTTATACATGCGCCGCTGAATAATTTTGCTCTTGACTATACCTTCACTGGACGTTTTATTCACCGACTTCATTGAGGTGCGATTCCCGATAGAGGTAACACTTCCTTGCTCTATTTGTAGTGACAAAGATACTTATTTAGAAAATTCTTTTTAACCAAATAGTACGGAATAAAAGTTTGAAACTTGCTGAGCATAATTATGAAGATTCATTCTAGACGACATGTATGTATTTTTACCTCGAATTTTACCGATTGATATCATAATTCAAGAGCTAATCACGTCCAAATTTCACTTATATTTACAGTATAAATTTTCCCTACATAAAGTGAAAATTAATTAAAATAGATATACAGGTACCCTCTAGTACACTTTCAACTACTGATCCTCCAAATTTGGTGTAATTTGACCAAACCGTATGGAAGAAATAAATTTTGAAAAAATTACCTTACAAACACTGGTTCGATTAGCCCTCTTAAAGGTCATAGAGTTATACCGTGCAAATTAGCGCGTAGAGGTTTTGATAAATGAACACAGTGAAAATATGTCACAAATAATTCATTTTCATCAGTCTCAAAAAAATTGAAAATTAATTACTTTTACCAGATCACGACAATTACGTACCCTACGATTATCCCATTAAATTTTAATGTCTGACTTTTTTAGGCAACTTACTTTTAAAACCTATTTCAAAAATTATGATTTACGTCTGTTATACACAGTTACCATTTCGTTGACTTCAAGGTCTGAATTCAGCATGCTCAAATATCCTATTTTTAAAAAAATTCTGGTGAAAAATTCCATCCTGTTTACAGAATTATGTATCTTCCCATTTTTCTTAATGCCCGGGAATAACTTGTTCGGCTTTATATGTGTTATTCTCTTCTCTTTGAGGGTAATATTAGGGAGTGTGATAAATATCAATTTTTGGCTTTACCGGAAGAGGTTAAAGGTGTTCTACTCCTGTTTCTTACCCTGTGGCAACATTATATTCTATATTTTCCCGTTGGGTAGTAAATGTACCGAATCTCACTTTTCTATCTCAGGTTGAAGCGGATATAGATTTCTGCCCCATTTCACACACCCGACAAAAGTCTAAAATGTCTCCCGTTGCATTTAGGGCAATATCATGAGTGCTATAATATCTGTAAATTTCCAGTCACACCCCTCTAGCTTTATTGAAAGTAAGTTAAAATTTTTATATGCATAGCACAAATATATATAAATCAATTACGTAGGTTTTAAGATTTAAATTAAAGTTAGATAATAATATATTTTTTGAATAAATATTTATTTGAGGTGCTTTTAGAGGGACAGATTGGAAAGGAAGGGACTGCAGAGATACTGATCCTAATGCTTATCCAGGAAGAGCACCTTATGGCCTTGATATCTTGGATGATTGTAAGATTTTTGTTGCATATTTTAATGATTTCCAATTTTTATTTATAGTGTTATTTTACTTAAAGCTGGTATACAGCCAAAACTAAAAATTAGTTCGCAATTGCGATATTAAAATTTAAAAAACATTTAACTACAAACACAATATTTATACAAAATGTTTTGTAAAGGTAGTTGAAGCATTTTTATTACCTTCTTTATCTGTTCTTGATGATTTATTCTAATACAAAGTTTTCACGTGTATGCGTTTCATAGTTTTAACTGAAATAATTAACTCTGCATACAATTTAAAAAATGGTTTATTTTATCTACTACATTTACACAGTACAAATGCAACCTAAGTATATTTTTAACTGGTTTTCTTCGTCCAAACATTAAATATCAATTTCAGCTAATTGCAATGGAATTTGGGGCGTTGATAATCAAACAAACAAACCTTGGGAGGAAATATTATGTCTGAATTCGAACCCCAAAGGCCTTATTTATATAGGAGATTCCATCGGCGCTCACTTCCATATGCCTCAAGTTTGGATCAATCCTATCGAGTTTAGTTTGGTACGTATAGATGTAACAAAAATATTACTACATTTATAAATAAAATATGATATGGCCATCACATAACTTTCTTATACCAGTATATATCATCCTGATCTAAAAAAATCATTTTATTTAATTCTTCACTTACCTCAATTAAATTTTAATAGCGTATCTTGAAATGTTTCATTAAAATTTTTCAGCAGCATTCGATACTCTCACTAATAATTCATGTCATATATTTTAATAATTTTTTGTTATTGACATTGACATTTTTGTAACCTTTCAAATGTCAATCTGTTAAATTTATCCTAACCCCATTTTATGAGGCCAAGTGTGTAAAATATTTCAGTTCATTTAAGTACTTGGAAGATATATTTCATTCGCTTGATATTGTAGACATGGTTTATAATCTTCCATCAAGAATATATTTTTTTGTAAAGACAAATACAAAAAAAAATTAAGGTCCCATGAACCCCCTTTCAGCTGGCCAATTTTGCTCATCATCGAATTTATCATTGTCTTTGGCCTTTAGAACGTGTACCAAATTTGAAAGCTTTATCTCAAAAACTGTGGCTGCTATCGCGATACTACTGACATGCCGACAGATTTTTCCATAAAGTTACGTTTTGTCATTATAATTCGTTGAGATTCATCCAGAAATGCAATAAAATGTATAATTTTTTTTCCCAAAATTGTACCTTTTTTTTCTCTCATTCATTATGTCTCTTTTGGTGGTACCACATTCACCAAATTTAATGTGTCACCTAAAATGTTGTTGACAATCTTAACTGCCAAATTTGGGAAGTCTCCCTTTAGTATTTTTTGAGTTATTGCGGATACACACCCACATCCATCCACATACACACACCTACACACACTCACCATTCGGAAAATAGTTAGAATAAATTCAGGAGGGTTCAAAACCTATATATCAATCAAAATTACGAGGTAAAAAAATCACGATTACTTTACTTCCTTATATTAGGTATAAGAAAGTAAAAAATTATTGATAGAGACCCTAACATTATTGCATTGCAGGCATATACTGAATAAATAGAAAAAAAATACCTGTATTTCACTGGACTAGAGAAAACATACAACCGTGCAATCTGATAATTATTGCCGCATTTTTCAGATAAGGATTTACACGAATGAATCAACTTTATCTGTTATAGTGAGGCTTGCCAGATACATGTTTTCTTTGTTTGTAATAAACACAATAAATAACAAGGCACACGTTTTTTATTTTTGCTATACCGGGTAAGCCGTTTGGCGAGGTATAAATATGGACAAAGTGGCGGTAGACATTTGAAATTTTGAGTAGTATACCTACGTAAATATTGACCGTAAATAACGTAATAACGTTTAATACCAAGAAACAGAAGAGTGAAAATCTCAAACATAACATTTAAAATGCTTTTTTTTCTGTCTAATAAAAAACTAAAACTACTTAAAAATATCCATTCAAAACATATTTAATCTCCATAACCAACTTATCTTTCATAGTTTCAACAGTAGTAGCGATTTACGGATGGTCATTAGCTACCATGTTTTATTAAATGGAACCAGTCTTGACTAATCGTTTGATTGCTTTAGATCGCACGGATTGTGCTTAATTTCTCTAATTATTTCATTTAACACAAAATAAACGTTTTTCATTGGATCTAATATGTCTATTAATAAACGAAAACTATGTGTTTTCGCTTTTATATTTCGGTTAATGATTGGATATGTCTTCTTTTAAGTTAGTTAGCTTAAACGTGACAACTCAATTTAAACAATAGACTTTACTCTACAACGACTGTAAATGATTTTTTATTACCAAATTTGATATAGTGTAAATCTTTTGATCTTTGAGATAATGTTTTAAACTTCGGTAGGCATAAAGTTCTATCTGTAACTAATAACTCTCTAACAGATCAGATTTCTAGCGCAAATAAGTAATTTTTTTACCTGCCCGGTATATATGATTATTAACATTACAAAATAATAAATATGTACGTTATTCCTTTGTGTCGTTATATTTGTTTTCATTCATTGCACAGATTGTATTTGCGGCATATTATTGTCTAACGTTTCTCAGATTTAGAGATGTTGTCACATATATTCTTACAAAACGTGTTTGCTATCAAAACAGACAGCTTAACCCGTAGATTTGTTGATTGAAAGTCCTGGTAATACTTATTCACTGCTTTATTCACTAATTAATAATTAACAATAAAAACTTAATGAAGGACTTAATCCTATAATCACAATTAAACATTTAGAAATCGCAACTTTAGTCTCTAACTTATTTCTTCTTCACTCGCTTGATTGCAAATGGACCCACTGTGTGCCTTATATATCCATCTATGTATGGTCTAGAATTGTTTTGAACATTCGCGGCCTTTCTCGAACGGTTCTAGTTCCGTCTTTATAAATAGAGTTCCATGGCTATTTAATTCACTTCAATACTGGTAACGACATCTTGGGGCACAAATCGGAACCAGTCTACACCATCCAATGGCGTAACAATATTATCTGTGACAATTTCAAATTCCATATTATTGCTTAATTTATTCGCTCTCCTTTCATTAAAAAAATAATATAAATCAATATCAAATCAAAAAAAATGACTTTTATTAAGCCAACACAGATAATTAAGACTACAGAGTGTTTACTGCAGCATTGTATTGTATATTATTAAAGAATAAAAATGTTATATAGAATTATTCTGTTGCAGCCAGGACTTAATGCTACTAACATTATATTGAATGAATTGGACTGGCCCCAATACGGATTCGCTACAGGACACTTGAGTATACCCGCAAATATATTAATTAAGGTAACAATAGTATTATTATCAGAGACAATACGCATTTTCTTTGATGGTATCAGAGACAATACTTATTGCCTGATAGTATAACAGTGTTTTCGAATTATTCTTCTTTATGAATGTAGGGAGAAACTGATTCAGTATACTTACGACTAAGAAAAAGAAATCGTTGCAATCACAGAGATTACCAAAATCTTTCCCAAAACGGAGCTTCCAGCTATGATGGAGTCACCCATGCTAAAGCTGTATCAAGGAATCAAGACACTGACAATCCAGCAATTGTAATTTACGCCATGCAAGGAAATGATGTTTGTAATAGGTAGATACATCAAATGGGGTTGTTTAGTGGTGGTGGGGATCAGTGACGGTTAGTGAATTTAGGTTATGCCATATCTCAGTATTGGAGCATGGAACCCATGCAATATTTTAAGGCATTATTACCAGTATTGAATGAAGAAGTTTTGCAGAAAAAAACTGAAAGTCGGTTGACCCTGCAGGCCATCCCTAAAACTTCCCGCTATTTTCGAGCTTAAAGCGCTCAAAAGTATACGTATCAGTTAATTTTTGAGCTCTGCGAGCTCAAAATATTATACACATACATTTTTGAGCTCTACTATTAGGTGAAAAATCTCGAAGTTATATTAAAAAAACCCTTTTGTTGTAATTTTTGAACTGTGATATCTTTTGAACAAATTAACCAATCGAGATGCAGTTTGCAGAATTCAACGCAGTTTTTCAAGTACAAACAGTTATATTTGTACCAAAAATCGATCCGACAAAAATTTTGAATGTTATTTCAAACAAACACTTTTTTGCTAATTTTTCGTAAACGATATCTCTTGAACGAATCAACCGATTTTGATGCGGTTTACGGCATTCAACGCAGTTTTTGAAGTACAAAAATTTATCTTAATACCAAAAATCGATCCGATAGGAATTTTGAATGTTATTTCGAAAAAAAAAACACTTTTTTGCGAATTTTTTGTAATCGATATCTCTCGAAAGAATCAACCAATTTTGATGCTGTTTGCGACGGTCGACGTTGTCTTATAAGGAGAAGAGCTGATTAGATTTTAGAATTGATCGGTTCAGTATTCTAAAAGAAATTCCAAAAAAACTAATTTTTGAAAATTTTATTTTTGAGATTTCTTAAAATCTACCGGGCCGAATCAGTTTTAATTTTCAGGAAATCTAAGTTGAGTCAACCCCTTTAGAATGCCGTAAACCGAGTTTTGATCGGTCAAGCCGTTCAAAAGTTATGAGAGGTTTACATACACCATACACACACACACACACACACGCACACGCACACGCGCACGTGCACACGCACACCCACACGCACCCGCATGTGTCATACAGACACCATCGTGGGAATAGTCACAATAGCTTCTTAGGACCTCAAAACGTCGAGATCTGACAAAAACTCGACTTTCGAAAATCGGGATGAATCCAATAACTTCCCGATTTCTGAATATTTTCAATTTTCTCAGCGGGAAGTTAAAAATTGAGAATAAAAAATGCGCTGCCGACCCAGATTACTTCTAGACCATTAGTAAAATATTTGAAAACTATTTTTTTTTCGTAATCAGAAGGAAATTTATCACCCCATTTTTTTTTTTTTTTTTTTCGAAAATTTAGATTTTTTATAAAGTTTGACATTTTGCAATTTACGCAATAAAGAACAACTTTCAAAATGTCATAACTTTATAAAAAAATCAAAATTTTCGAAAATCAAAAAAAACGGGGTGTCCTGATTACGAAAAAAAAAAAAATAGTTTGCAAATATTTTACTAACGGTCTAGAAGTACTATGGCTCGGCAGGGCATTTTTGTAACTTTTTTCTCATTTTTTTTTCAATTTGTTTTCTGCAAAACATTCAGTACTGATCGTCGTGCCTTAAAATATTGTTTGGATTCTATGCTCCAATACTGAGATATGGTATAGCTTAAATTCACCAACCGCCACTGGTAGGGATTTGTCTTCTGATTGATTGACGTAGGCCAAAACAGAATCAGCCAAATTCATTTGTTAAATTAAGAAAATATACCACTAGATCGAGTAATTTTTATTTAGTTTCCATGGTAAACTGTAAAGTGTTGCCTCTATTATTAATAAATAGAATTAGGGAGTTTGGATGTCATCCCAGAGATGGATTTGGAAACTTAAGACTTTTCCGAAAAACGGATGATATAATAGTAATAACTTAAAGTGTAATTTTTGACAGTATCCTTACACATTATTTAATTATCTTTTGTATGTAAAACCGGATGGGGTATCGTCATTCGCCGAGAATTATATTGACACCGATGATCCCCCGAGAATTATGTTGACACCGATGATCCCCCGAGAATTATATTACTTATCTATGCAGTGTCAAGGCGAATATCGTTTGCATTCCTAAACAAAGAAGACTACTTGCTATTAACCTTTTATTTAGTGGGAGAGGATCTGAGGGGATTACTTTATTGTTTACATCTTTGCTCTGTGCAGAGTACAGTTTGTAGTTTGTTCAGTTCGAAAACTCTCCAGTTGGCGATCTGCTATATGTACGGTGAGTATAAGGACGGTCACTTCATATTAACTTCAGTGTGTTATTGGACGTAAAAACTGGCGAGGTTTTCCATATCTTCAAATATAATTAAGCCATGAATTAAAGATTATTCAGACCTATTTTGAATAGGGGAATCTGCAGAACGCGTAATAGGAAAATTAGAAAATGTTTCAGAGGCAAATCCATTCTTCCTTACAGTTTTGCGCCTATAAAACGTTTACGAAGAGAAGTAGATTTTTGTTGCCGCCGGAATTCATGAATCAACACTACATAAACATAAAGTATTTCGATATACCCCCATCACATCTGTAGACACTGAACGATCGTTTTCTAAAAGGTGTTTCAATAAGAGCGCAAGATTTGAACTGCGCGCCAGTTTGGCTGTCATGACGTCACAAGATTATGTCATGCCAGGTCAATAGGAGACAGATGGGAGTTAGTAAACATAGAGAATTACACGATAAAACAACGCGTCCTGATTGTTGAACATTATTATCAAAATGGTGAAAGTTTGATTGCCACGATTCGTAAAGTGCGTCCAATTTTCGGTCGAAATAATGTTCCTCATTCATCTACTGTGAATAGAAAAATCTAAAAATTCGAAAGTACTTGTTTGATTAGTGATGTGACACACGACATGAGCTCGTATAGGTCATTCACGGAAGTTTGCGAGAGCGTGGCCGAGAGTCCAGGGACGCTGATTCGTCATCGTGCACAAGAATTGGATGTTACAACAGCCACTCTTCAGCGTATTCTCACTAAAGATTTCCATCTCCATGCCTACAAAGTCCAATTGACTCAACAACTTCTGCCAACAGACCATGCACAGCGAAGAGACTTCACCAATTGAATCCTTGAACAACATGCCGATTTTGCGGACAAAATCATTTTAAGTGATGAGGCCCATTTTCACCTCGACGGCTTCGTTAATAGGCAAAACTGCCGCATTGTGGTCTGGTGGAATCATTGGGCCGTTTTTCTTCGAAGACGAGGCAAGTAATGCAGTAACGGTGAATGGCGAACGTTATCATGCTATGACAACCCAGTTTTTTGTGCCTCAATTGGAAGATATTGCTCTCGACGACATGTGGTTTTAGCAGGACGGTGTCACTTACCATACCACCCGTGAAACATTGACGGTCTTGCACGAGTCTTTTCCTGGTCGTGTCATCTCTCGGTTTGGTGATCAGAATTGACCACCACGTATTTGCGATTTAACACTTTTGGACTTTTGGCTGTGGGGTTATCTGAAGTCACAGGTTTATGCCAACAAGCCCGCGACCACCGAAGCATTGAAGGCCGAAATTAGACGCTATATCAACGAAATACCGCCACATATATGTAACACCGTTATTCAAAATTTCGCCAAAAGAGTACGCATGTGCCAGCAAAGCTAAGGCGGCGATTTACCAAATATGTTGCTTCATACATAACTCCCAAATGTCTACATTATAACTCAATAAATTTTCAATACTTTGCTACAGAAAACCATGTTTTATTGACCCTTGAAATATTGCGCTCTTATTGAAACACCCGTTATGTATAAATAGATATTTTCCAACAGAAGACGCAGACAATAGTGAATAAAAAATATAATTATACTATTTTTTGTACTGTTTACGCCCCTTGCTCTGTCCAGCCTTTACAATAGCAAACCAACGAACATTTATATACTCGTCTTAGTGACAATTTCAGTGTTAGTAGCGTCTTAGAATGTTCAACCTTAAAAAAAAAACAGTAAAACATGCTAGTGTTACTGTTAGGTTAGTGTTAGATGGAATAATTTTATACTTGTATCTTTATTGCTGCCTCCAACCCTCTTTAAATAAACCGCAAAGAAGTTGACAAACGAGTTTACAAGGTACTGTTTCATTATAAATGCAAAATTTTATAAAGAAAAACTTGTATTTTTGCTTGTCCGCCTCTGTTATTTACGTCATGACATCCAAATTCCCTAATTCTAAATAATCAGAACTAGTATCTTTGATTTGCTGTAATGTCGATCCGTTGTCAAAACTGTGAGAAGGCATAGTAAACTTCCGGCACAAATTATCAACAAAACATGAATGAGTTCATATTACCCCTTCCCTTCACTTCGATTTGGTTTTGGTTCAGGTGCGTAGTTACCATAGGGCAAAATTGTGCACTACATCAGGGCGTCATAGCTCAGGAGGCCCGCGGACTCCGATTTTTTCCATTGTGATTGAACCGGGGTCCAGGTTTTGATTTCGTTGTAAACTGATATGAGAATGAGTAATAACTCATCGTTCATGAATCATTTATATTAATGGCAATTAAATTATTTTATCCTAGCCCTTCAGTTAGAACAGACATCAACAGGTTTCTGTTCAAATCAACCTCGAAAACCTGACGGAGAAGCACAAAAAAACACGTCAAACCTCGACATATAAATCCAATTCTCTCTTGTGCTTCTGTGCAATACTTTTTTAGGTTAAGTAATGTCATTAATAGAGATCGGGAAGTGGCGATAAATTCCAGAGACGACTTACGTAGATATAATATTACATTTTAAACACATAATGAAATATTCATTATGTGTTTATGACAGTAGTTTGTAATTAAAATGGAATTTTTTTGTTCAACAACTCGAAAATATACCTTTAGTTAGGGCCACAAAAGTGAATGTACATTTAAATTCAGTAGTTTCCGTTTATTAAAAATAATTTCTGACGATTTGTTTTAAATCTTGATAGGAAATATAACAATAAAACAGTTGACACTACAAAGTGCAAAATACCACTATGCCCCAAATTTAAAAAAATAATAATACGAACCATTTTTCTCTTTTTTTTACTTTATTCTTATCTCGTTTAATACATTACATAGATTGTAAGTTTACACCTTTGATTTTGATAAACAAAAGTCATTTGTGTTTGCGAGGCACATTTTGCACAGGAGCCCTTGGCCTAGCTACGCCACTATTTCAGTTTTCAAATTTCGGAAAAATAGATCTTGCTTCCTTTAATTTTTTGTTAAAAAATGAATTGTATCCTTCTCACAGGGATTATTTTATGTTAATTTCAGTGCCAAGGATACCACTAATCATATGACAGATCCAAAAATATTCCGAGAAAATGTGATGAATGCACTTTACGTGTTAAATACAAAACTCCCCAAGAACAGTCATGTTGTTTTGATAGGGTTAGTATATGCTGACTTTATTTATGAAGCTATGGCCGAAATAGTACATCCCATAGGTTTGTACATGTAAAATGTGTTTACTGGTTAATATTAGATGTTGTTTTTAGGGATCTTACATGATAATGTTCGATATAAAGATGTATACAACTGGTTCAACTGTATGCAAATAGGCCCATGTACTGGATGGTTAAATTCAAATGAAACTTTGAGAAAATTTGCTTCTCAGGTAACATCTTCGTGGGATACAATGACATACACAAATCTATCGAAATCGGATATTTTTAATATTAATTAAGGCAATGCACACATATTTTATATTTCATAACTTCATAAGTAACTAAAGCTATCGCTGAAAGTAAAGTCAACCCCATAGTGCAGGGAGGCATTATCTTGCTGAAAGTACATCTCATTTTTGATCAAATTAGTCCAATTCCGGGGAATATTGCCGCATAAAGGTATTTCCGTTGTTTTCTAAATGAAGAAGTTTTGCAGAGAACAAATTGTCATTGAAATTTGTGAAAAAAGTTGGAAGAAGTGTGTGTCTCCAGATTATTTTTTGGACCATTTGTAAAATATTTGCACATTTTTTTCTGAATCAGGTGGAAAGTATGTCTCCTGATTTCAAATTTCATCAAAAAATGTTGCTTTGTTATAAAGTTCACTGTTTTCAAATTACAAATTTCAAAAAGGTGTAACTATAAAAAAGCAGTTTTTTACGAAATTTGAATTCTGGCGAAACACATTCCACCTGATTCTGAAAAAAATGTTTTGGAAGCTTTTTACAAATTGTCTAAAAAAATAACCTGGGGGGGCACATAATTTTTGAAACTTTTTCGCAAATTTCAATCGCATTTTTTCTCTGCAAGACTTCTCTTCATTTAGTTTTGATAGTTATGCCGTCCTTAAAGAATCGCTTTGGTCCCATGCTCCAATACTAACGTATTACTAAGCTAAATTTCATCAGCAGCTACTGAATTTGATGACGAAAATTTTCATCATTACAACGTACCAACATTAAATTGCAAAATTGTAATCTCCGTCTAGGTTGGTATTAGAGTTTCCCAACGACGTCGGCTTTCAGTAACGTCACATATAAATTCTAGATAATAATGCATTTAGGTTATCGCAGATAATAAATAAGTTATCTACATATTACCTACAGCGAGAACTGCTTTCTTTTTACCTGTCACGTACTAAAGATACTGACTGAGATTACGCACCAGTTCATGTGCATGAATAACACATTTTCTATGTTGTCTGCTGAAAAACGCCTCCTTCGTGCGATAACACACTTATGTAAAGCGAAAATGATCGTTGAACATCTACCGAAGTAATATTTGCAAACTTGATAATTTTTTAAATGTTTTTTTGGTTGCAACTTAAAAACTACTTGACAGATAACTTCAAAATCGGTACAGTTAGGTTTCTTGTGGTGAGAAATCATAATTTCATATTAGTTTTGACCGAAGTTATACCAGTACAATACATTAAAGGATAAAAATGTGATTTATTTTTTTTAACAGCTGTAAGTCTAAGTAAAAAAGGTATACTTGACTGAAGTCGCTAAAATTTACCGTTTTCGAGACATTTAAGGATTGAATACACAGTATTTTCATTATTTGCACCAAGTAGGCTTACGCCATATTTTGAATAGGTAACACTGTATTATAAATAAAATTTTAATAGAAGCAACATCCATTAATAAACTACAAATAACAAAAAAAATAAAAAGTTTTAAAATCTGTTAAAACATATAAGAAAATGTAAAGTGAAAGAAAATTAAATTGCACAATAACAATATAAAATTAATAATGAACCTTTAACTGCAATCTCTTTTTTACTAAAATGCAAGTATGACGTAAGCCTACTTGGTGCAAATGATTAAAATAAGTATTGTTCGGTTAACTTTTAATCCTTAAATATCTCGAAAATAGTAGATTTTAACGACTTCCGGCAAGTATATCATTATTATTAGTAAATATGTCATAATTTCAATTAAAAATGTCGATACATACAGCTATTCTGAAAAAAATTGATCACATTTTTATC
The DNA here is from genome assembly GCA_029963845.1 of Rhamnusium bicolor. Taxonomy (NCBI): domain Eukaryota; kingdom Metazoa; phylum Arthropoda; class Insecta; order Coleoptera; family Cerambycidae; genus Rhamnusium; species Rhamnusium bicolor. The sequence goes on along the minus strand of JANEYF010000365.1, from coordinate 107,002 downwards.
ATTTAATGTATTGTATTGGATGCCCTGTATAATTTAGGCCAAAATTGACAGTGGTGGCTGGTGAAATTTAGGCTATGTCATATCTCAGTATTGGAGCATGGGACCCAAGCGATACTTAAAGGCGTAACTATCAGGACTAAATGAAGAAGTTTTGCAGAAAAAAAATTGCGCTTGAAATTTGCGAAAAAAAGTTGGAAAAATTAGTGCCCCCAGGTTATTTTAAATGATTTATAAAATATTTGTGAAACATTTTTTTTCAGAATCAGGTGGAAAATATAAGTTCACATTTCAAATTTCATCGAAAAATATTGGTTTTCTATAAAGTTACACCGTTTTGAAATTTTATTTTAGATTCATTTTTCACTTTGCAAACTTCAAAACGGTGTAACTTTATAGAAAACCAATATTTTTCGATGAAATTTGAAATGTGAACTTATATTTTCTACCTGATTCTGAAAAAAAATGTTTCACAAATATTTTACAAATCGTTTAAAAAATAACCTGGGGGCACTAATTTTTCCAACTTTTTTTCGCAAATTTTAAGCGCAATTTTTTTTCTGCAAAACTTCTTCATTTAGTCCTGATAGTTACGCCTTTAAGTATCGCTTGGGTCCCATGCTCCAATACTGAGATATGACATAGCCTAAATTTCACCAGCCGCCACTGAAAATTGATATGAAATTATGATTTCTCACCGCAAGAAACTTATTTGTACAGAGTTTGAACTTGATCTGTCAAGCTGTTTTTGAGTTACACCCAAGAAATCATTAAAAAAAATGATATCAACACCCTATATCTCATTAACTAGATACATATTACTTAAGAATTGTTTCGGTTAGACTTTACATTTTGAGTTAAAGATCTTTTTTAACCCACCCTGTATAAATATTACAATTATTTATTTTCTATTTCATTGTGATTGAATTAAAAAATATTTTTTAGCGAGCCAGCGAGTTGACAAATGTTTTGATAGACATTGCACAAAACGAAAAAATTTGAATTCTTTGACTTGCATTTTGTCAAAAATCCCATTAATGCTATGATGGAAAACAGTATGAATATTCCGGATTTAATAGAATCCGTAGACAGCTTACATCCAAATCAGGTAATTAGTTTTTAGTTTCTTCAAGTTCAATGAGAAAAGTTACGTAATTGTTCAGAAAGAATGAAGATTTTCTTCGTAAATCTTATCATTTTGGACCCTAGGTGGAAGACAGTTTGGTGCCGTTTTTAAAAAATATATAAAATTGTTGTTGTCGATGTTGGAATTGCGTGATCCAAGTTTGTTTAGCAAACAAATAGAATAATACAAGTGTTTGGTATTCGTGTGATTTTGGCTCAGATTAATATTACTAGAAGATGACTAATAACATATTTGGTACTGTAATTAGGAATCGATTTTTAGTTATAAAAAATTTATTTATAAATATTTATTGAGAAAAAATGACTAATAACTAATAAGTGTGTAGTGTGCTGTCAAAGAGGAAAACCACGGGGTTGTTTATCTTTTCACAGGTAAGTAAATAAAACAAATCAGAGCAGGCATAATGCGAAAGTTTGAAAGCTCAAAAATAACTTAAATTAATGATAGCTTTACAAAAACAAAAACAACAAAATTGTAGATATTTTTAAGTTCTTTAAATGTAGATTACAGTGATCAAAAAAAAAATTTTTTTTGGATCACTGCACTGTATATTTAAATTTAACATATCTTGCTATCTTGGATACTAATGGTGGCAAAGGAATATAATTGTCAATGCTGAAACAAGTGAGATTTCTTTGAAATATACAAACCTACATCACTGCAATAAAAGTAACATATCGACAAAACAGTTGATGCTTTGTAGGTATTTATTATGATTTATTAGTCATGAAGTATGAATGAGTGACTGCTCAGTATATTATTAATTTTCAATATAATTTTCTAATAACCTGGACAGTACGTGTGACGAACCTGGCGATAGTGTTGCTAGGGGAAAAATAGAACAGTACTGATTTTCAAGACTTTTAATCCAGATCTTTTAATAGTATAATTACTTTCTTTTTAAGTGTTCTGAAAACATGTACTGGTATTTTCCATTTTGAGAACTTTCAGCCAACTTTCTCTTCTCACCAGATTCTCGAGAAATCTGAAAATAAACACTTTTTTTTTAATAACAACCTTTAAAATTGAATTAAAAAAATGTCAACAGACTTTAAAACATCTACAGTTTGTGAGTTACATTAAGAAAGAACTTTCCATTTAAGTTAAAATAAATATTTTTGTACAAGTATCTTTTTTAATAAAATGTGGATTTTTTACTGTTCAAATGGAATCAAATATTGTTTTCTATTTTTTGTAAAGCTAACATTAATTTTAGTTATTTTCGCGCTTTCACACTGTCGTATTCACGCATTATGCCGACCCTGATCTGTTTTGTTTACTTACCTGTGAAAAAGATGACCAACCCCGCTGTTTTCTTCTTTGGCCGCACACTACACATTTATTATTCATTATTTCTCAATAAACATTCACTAAATAAATCTTTATAACTAAAAATCGATTATTCATCAGTACCCAATAACACAAAACTAAAGTTTATTACTTATCACTTAAAAACAACAGAGATTAAAATAGCAACAGCAGAATAGTATTGAAACATACATTACTCAAGCAAACAAATTTTGTATACCTGTTAAGTTTTAAGTTATGCAAAAGCATTAAAATAAACGCTGAAGCCTGGAGCCAACCCTGGTTTGTTTTGGATACGTTGATATGTAAACATACAAATTGTTGTTTATGTATCGGTCATAAAAATCAGCGTATCTCTTATGGGTGTTACTTATCTTTATATTATTAATCTGAAGATTTTTGGCTTGCGAACTAATGCATAGTCGGCTAACTTCATCTTAAAACGGAAAAGACAGCATTATAGAATTTATACAAGTATACATAAATTTGTTGGTTTCGTAAATTAATTAAAAGAATATCTTGAACAAATATTTTATCCAACAAGATAGATTTATTGGGACTGCTCTACTTTTTTTACCACTATTTTTCTGAATATATCTACACAGTAATTCGGTATCCTCAAACATTCTTCATACAAATAAGCGAACTTACAATAATGAAATGTCTGAGGAAATCAATAATCATGAAATATACTGGGGAATAATATTTTTGTGGTCTAGGGGCAGCAATCAAAATTAGACGTTATGTTTTAAAATTTCTCAGTCAAAAGTAATGAATTTTTTACATGAAAGCTGAATAAGGACTCTTATATTTTATGTGGATGATAAAGGAACAAAATTAATATCTCTTATAGCCAGTAATCATAAATTTTCTTTATCTTTTTTTAGAGAGCACAACCAATCATGGCAGAAACAGTATGGACGTCTTTCTTAGATGATCTTCCCGCAGATGTTCTAGGACCAGTAAACAAACAAAATAAATTGATAAAAGAACTCTTTGGTAATCAAGGCGGCCATTGAATTTCTCGTGTATATTTTATTTGACAAAATAAAAGTTATTTCTAATCTATGTTTTAATTACCCATAAAAATAAATGTAACAATCTCAGTTAATATATTATTTCTACAAATATTGTTAAAGAAGTCTTTTTTTAAAAAGTTAAAACTTATTTTTTTGCGCGTGTGAAGATTATTAACTTCCGTTAGATTTATATGAATGTCAGCCACAAAATAACTCTTAGATATGACCCCCAGAAATAACTGTGAATTTCTAAAATAGTGGTGTTATATCACTAATACTTAAGCACTTTTAAAAAGGGTGAATATCACCTCTTATAGATTTCACAACGAATACTTTTTATACATTCTTTATTGTAGTGTATACTATATGCAATATGTATTTCTTATTATGGTTTTTAATTTGAATGCACTTTGCAACGTGATATAATATATTTACAAAGTGTAGGAGTCAGGCTTTCACACTTTACTTCTTACTAATTCTAAAATAGATGGGCATAAGAACTGTTTACGGAACGTACATAAATTCTCTTCAAGACGTTATTTTTCGATGTTAGATGGCCAAAATAGGCTAAATATAGAGTTTACGAAAGACAGTACTTAAGGTATATGAAATTAATATAGCCTGATATCATCTTGTTTATAGAGTAATAAAAACAATTTACAGATTTTTTTTGCACCGCCAATTGTACGATTGTGATACTTAATAATAATAATAATAATAATTAATAAATATCCCATCAATTATTTAATTTTTTAGAAACCATAAAACTTTTTTTTGCAACTTCTGCCAGCATTCGATAAAATTTTTCATGAGTACTCCCATTTATGCAAGTTATATTAGTTTTATAAATTTCTACGTAACGTCCTTTGTAAACTAACCCTTTAGTTGCCACCTGATATCGGAAAATAACATCTTGAAGAGAATTTATATACTTTTACATAAATAGTTCTTATACAGATCTATTTTAGAATTCTCCAGAACGTTTGTAACTTCGCATACTTACTGGGATGCAACTCTTTTCAAAATTGTCTCCGGTTTTTGCAGTTTTCAAAAGATCAAGAGATGTTGGAACAAGTCTGCCCAGGTTCAGTAAGTTTGTTTTACTATTTTCATTTGTACCATCTCAACATCCAAACAGGGACGACATTTACCCCACATAGATAAACGGTCGACCTTGTGGAGAGGCTCACAGGCATGCATTAAGCGTCGTGTGATTTCACCATTAAGTCTCGAAAAGAGGAGTGTATAGATCATAGATAAATATAAATTTTATTACCACAGGCAATACGTTGCGTCCATATCAATCTCATCATTCCATCCTTCACTCGGACCGGGCGCACAATAAGCTCCCATACGATATATTGTACAATATACTTGAACGTGTATATGGCCTTTAAGTCTTCTAAAGAATTGTTAATAATTATTATTTACGTAACAAAATCAGAAAGTGATTCTTTTTTCAGTAAAGACACTTTCCGTGTGTGTTTTTCTGCAACCGCTCTTGCTAGTCAAAAAAACTTTATAACTTGAAATAATTTGCAAATAAAATTCATGAAATTCAACTGTCAGATGTCAGACGGAATTGTCTGAAGTGCTTAATTAGGTAAGTATCTTCCCTACTATTGTCAACCAAAAGTGATATAAGGGATTGGTAAAGACTTTACCGATCTCTTTTGTCACTTTGTCGGGCTAGATCGGTAAATATGTATTTTCCACTAAAAAAATTGACCAAAAACAGTTAACTTTTTAGACGGTTGTGTAAATATTATACTTACAATGGCATTTCACTTCTTAAAATGCAAACAATGTTAAAAAAATCGTTTCGGCGCAAAAATGGCAAGAACACTTTGAAGATGTTTACAAAATAACAATAATGTCTGGTATTCTTTCTATCAATCATTGTGAATTATAACTTATTTCATTATTGTAAAAAAGAGTTTAAATAATTTTACTTTTAAAATAATGAATATACAAGAACCACCGCAAATTTATTCAACGAGACATATACGTATATCAACATGTCCATTCTCATCTTTAGGAATTAGTGGTAAAAATTCGTTACACCGGATCTGTAGCAAATAATAAGAGAAATGTTGGGGATCCTATAAGAAATGAAATAGTGGACGTGGCGGTTCTGGGCCAAGATGCTATGAACTATACACAAAAAAAATTATCTGATGTGGTAGATGTACAGGGTTATTCATTATAAATTACCCACCCCTTATCATCGTTATTATTGCCTATAGAAAAAAAAGTTTTAAATAAAAGTTGTGTGGTTATGACTGAATTTTGTTAAAATTTAATAATATACAGGGTATTTAGAAAAAATATATTATTTTTTTTGTATCATCTGAAATCTGCAGCTACTGTACTTTTGATAGCATTTTAACAAAATTCAGTCATACATAACCACACAACTTTTATTAAAAACTTTTTTCGCTATAGGCAATAATAACGATGATAGGGGGTGGGTAATTTATAATGAATAAGCCTGTACCACGGTCTACTGTCCAATGAATTTTAAATCAATACTAATTCCATCCCTATAAAATCCATTTGGTCCAAGAAGATGACACGGATTGGCGTTTGCAATTTTGTGAGTTGATAAGCCAACGGATAATTAACGAGAACTTTTTAACGTTTATTTTTACGATGAATGTTCAATGGTACAGTTAATCGCCATAATTGTCGTTATTGGGCAAATTCTAATCCGAGGATATTCCACAAAGTGCATACTCAACTCTTACCTAATAATTTGTCTCAAGATGTACTAAGTGTTGCCCGATAATCTTAAAGACAATTTGACATTCCAACAAAACGGTGTTTATCACTATGCATTTCCTGCGAGGCAATTTTCCTGGTCACTAAATTGGAAATGACTCTATTAAGTGTCCTGCGAGATCACCAGACTTATTTCCCTTAGATTTCTTCTTGTGGGATCATTTGATAAGTAAAATTTACACAATTACGACGGAGGTCTCACTTGTGACGCCAACAGAAATAACTAATTTAAGTAAACAGACCAACAACAGAATTACTAAATACAAAATTAAAAAGAAAATGGCTAAAACAAAAAAGAAAAAGGGTAAAATGGTGTAAAGGCAAATTATTACGAGAAATGCGTGACAACAAACTTGCTGATTTTAAGAACTCTTCCCAACGTTCTTTATTTTGGATATCCATATTCTTTCACAGTTAATTAATAAATGGGTAGGTATATTTTATCGGGCCTCGAATCATACTGCAGATCACTGCCGACCACACACGATCCAATCTGTCGTTCGTCCAACCTGATGTACAGGGTGGGCAAATTTCGATGTTTGTACAGGGTAACTCGATAACTGTAAGAGATACAAAAATGGAAGATACATTCTCGATCTCTTTTTTTGAGACAAATTCACTGGCGAAAACAAAAATTTGCTATCGTCTTTTGTTTTCGAGTTATAAACAAAAGTTAAATTTTCTTCAGTCTGAACATTTACTTTAATTTCAATTTTTATTTTGTATTTGTAATGTATTATAAAATTAGATATAAATATCTGATTTTTTGGTCTTAACTTGTTGAAGGACCCACAATTAATGAGATGTTCTTTTAACCTCTTAAAAATAGCTTTATCAATATCACAATTGTTATTACTTTGAATAAAGCATTCTAACATATCATTTTTCTCGTAAATCTTCACTTTTACGATTAAATGATGCGTAATTATGATGGAAATAAAATTATTAATATGCAATTTACTGACAAACGGATAAACACTATCATAGATGACACACGCCTATTTGGAATAAATATAAAAAAAAAACGCAAAAAAGTAATCTACTAAAAGATTATTTTCGCTATTAAACACTTACACATCAAAAGCGACCCCACATATAACATATAGTTTGAAAGAGAAAAAATTCCTTTTTAACTAAACCATAGCCAACTATGATTCCCATTTAAAAAAATACAACTTTATACCATAACTCGAAATTGCACCTTTTTCTTTCATTTTCTCGACGCACCGTATTATATAGAAAAAAAGTGCCTGAAGAATGTAAAAGTTGTTTTTTCATAACTTTACAAATAATCAAGATATTGACATGTGTCTAAAAGTCGAAAAATCGAACTTTTGGTTATAACTCGAAAACAAAAGACAATAGCAAATTTTTGTTCTCGTCAGTAAATTTGGAGATGGAGAATGTGTCTTCCATTTTTTGTATCTCTTACAGTTACGTAGAGGGGAGTCGTTAAAGGCGAATTACCAACTGTATCGAGAAAAGGAAATGAGGTAACACTGATTTTTTTTTTTTATTTAAAAAAAATCGATTAAGGTGCTGTTATGTGTGATAATCTGGATACTTTTGAAATCCGAGGACATACGACCAAAAATCAAAAACCATCTTGACAAGATAAGGACAAGTGAATATCACCAATTAAAAAAATTTAGTAGGTCATCGATAGATTTTTGAAAAATAAATGTTTTTTGCATTATGAACTTTTTTTCATAAGAGCTTAGTTTCTGAGATACAGGGCGTGGAAATTTTTATTTGATAAATGTTTTCGTCGCATAACTCTTTTGTGCATATGGCGTTTATTTACGTTAGGTGGAATCTGAAAAAGTTACGAAAAATTTGGACTAGAAATATGACTTCTGGCGTAGTCTCACATGCTTAACCAGTAAGCATGTGAGGTTACAAACGTTATGGAGAATTCTGAAATAGATCGGCATAAGAACTATTTGTGTAAACGCATATACTCTCTTCAAGACGTTATTTTCTGATGTCAGGTGGCTAAAAAAGTTGCAAAACGATGTTTTATTATTTCTAAAAGATTAAATAATTGATGGGATATTTATAAATAGAGTTGGCAAGTCGTGCGGCTATTCATTAGTGCAACAGCAGGTAGATAGATATCTGGTGAGGTAATGACCGGCTGGCGGACAAATTGAAGCGAGTTGCGAGATTAATCCATTGTTGTATGTCATAGTGTTTACACGCTAATTTATTCCTCTCCGTTATATTTTATATTGTTGTATTGTTGATAATTTTATTTGTTGTATTTTATTGTTGATATTAATTTAATAATAAAATATGTCAGACGTGCGCAAGAGGAAAAACCGGCGATACGCTGACAAACTGAATAAATTTCTCAGTAAATTTCCAGATTTATTCTATCATGGTGCTACAATAATTTGTAAGGTGTGCGAGAGAGACTTGATTTGCAGGGATAAATATGATTGTAGACGTCACGTAAATACTGTGCAGTAGAAAACAAAAAAAATTGCCTGTCGTCGAAAACACAGTTTATGTTCGATTTACTGTTAATGCTGATTGCCTGAAATGTTCCGCTGTACATACTCGATAAACAACCATTTCGGGAGTTCTGGAATAAATACAATCACCAGGTGACGTTACCAAGTTGCGCAACGTTGCGTAACCAACTGTACGCGAGGACATTATAAATAAGATCAAATGTGTATTAGAAAATACACGGCTGTGGTTATGTGTGACGAGACGACACATCGTAAAAAAATTCTATTGTAAATGTTATAGTACATGTACTGGACTCCCTTAAACCGACATTTCCACTATTACTTGCTAGCAAAAGACTAACTGAGTGTACTGGCAAAATAATTACGCGAGTGGTGTGGGAGACGTTAGAAAAATTTGGATTTGTCAACAAGTCAATTGTTGATGTTTGTGACCGATGGTGCCGTGACAATGCGCTTGGTAGGCCGTTCTCTTCAAGAACACGGTTGTAGGTTGATACATGTTACGTGTAATGTGCATGCTTTACATCTTCTGACAGAAATTAATCGACAAGGTTTTCCAGAGGTAGATGCATTAATAGCAAGTACAAAAAAGTTCCTTAAATCTCCTAAACGTCTTCGTGCATTTCACAGCAAGTGTCTCGGTATTCCCGAAACGCACAGCCGATTCTTACACGTTGTGTAACATGGTTGAAGGCAGCTTTTTATTATGCTCAATATTTACAACAAATAAAAACTGTGAAACTACAATTCAATCCTGACGAGGCTGCAGCTATTAAGGAGAGCCAGACAAAAATTCGAAGATATTTCCGTTGAAACAGCTTTACAAACTATTCACAAGAACTATAAAAGGCTACATGACGCCATATGAAACTTACAAAACAGTACGTTGTCGTTAGCGGAGTCACTGCAAATAGTAGACGAAGTAAATTGACTGCTACACTTTATAGGTAACGCAGAAAATTAGCCCGTTAGAGAAAAGTTCGCATGTGTGTTAAAGTAATACACCGGTTTTACTAGATTAAGACAAATTTGTGGTGGTACTGATGGTGCAACCCCAGTTCCGTTAAGTGCGTTCAAAGACTATTTTAAGTATGCCTCTATTGCTTTAATAGATATCGAACGGTCGTTCTCAAAATATAAGCATATTTGTTCACCACAGTGAACATCACATACGGATACAACCATAGAAACATACCTGATGCTGCAAAGTTTTTAAAAGTCCTCTCCAGTTTGTGATAACCAAGCTAGTTCACTAAGCTAGTTAAGAGGGTAAGTTGTGCATACATTGTTATAAATTGTAACAGTTTATTGCTTTTGTTACAATCTAATCTTAATGTGAGTGACGGGATAGTGTTGGATGGCCAAACAAATATTAATTACTCAGTAAATACGAAACTGTTGGGATTAAGGATAGATTGTCACCTTAAATGGTCTAGCCACATTCAAGATGTATGCACTAAATTGTCAAAGGTATGTTATGCGTTAGCTTTGACATCTAAACAGTGTAGTTCAACCGTTATAAGGCAATTATATTTCGCTTCATTTCATTCTGGTATCAAGTACGCAATAGTACATTGGGGCCTATCACCTGAAGCGCATGACGTTTTTCTTTTACAGAAACGAGCAGTGCGCATCATTGCGAATTTAAAATATAACGAGTCTTGCAGGAATTCATTTAAATCATTAAATATTCTCACCATGATATCAATATATATTTATGAAATTACATGTTTCGTATATAAAAACAAATTAACTTTCCTCGAAAACAAAACACAACATTCTCACAATACCAGAAAAAAAGACCTTCTTTTACCACCTAAGCATGAGACAGCTCTGTATCAAAAAAGTCTTTTTTTTTAATGGATGTAAATTTTTCAATGTGCTGCCGGAAAAGATTAAATCTTTACCAACAATTTACAAATTCAAATCTGCTGTAAAACTGCTATTGCTAAATAAAAATTGCTACACCATCGACGAATTTTTTAACAACTAGTTAATTAAGATTTTATGCTACTCATTTTCAAGCCAAACTTGATAAATATCAAATATTTAATATACTATAGTTATATTTGTGTATGTATGTGTAAATGTGTATATGTGTATATATGTGTATATATATGTTTATATGTGTGTGTATACAAATATTTATAATTACTTCGTAAGAATTTTATCAAAATCTTTAGATAATTTTTTACATGAGATACAACTTATTAAATTTTTAAGATTTAGTATTCATATTTTATGGTATACAATAATTGCAAATTTTTTTATTTTTCTTGTTTTTTTTTTCTTCATATTGTATCGATATTTTCTGTTGTACGATGACGAAATTTCTTAAACTTACTTAGTAGTAAGTAGTTTTCTGAAATTAATAAATATATTATTATTATTATTATTATTATTATTTAATTTCTTTTATTACGCTTATTATGATGCGCACGCCTATGTCTCGCCGCACACGTCTGCCAACTCTATTTATAAGTATTACAAAAATCGTACAATTAGCGGTGCAAAAACATCTGTAAATAGTTTTTATTACTCTATGAACAAGATATCAGGTTATATTAGTTTCATAAACCTCAAAGTAATGTCTTTTGTAAACTTTATATTTAGCCTGACCATCTGACATCGGAAAATAATGTCCTGAAGAATACTCCAGAACGGCCGAGGTTACTTTACAAAACTCCGCCAATTTTTTAAGACCAGCTCGAGGGGACGAACGTGCGTACTGTCGCCGCCATTGTGATGTTGACGAAAATAAAGTGAACAAAAGTGTGAATTTAGGAGATTTTGGTCAATCTAATTATGCTACTTTAAGTTTAGAACCACTAATAGAGTAATCAGAATCACTTATGTGTTGACAGTTAATCACTCAAATTTGTGTATTCAAGAAAAAAAGTTAGAATTTTTTATTTCTGAAAACTCATCATTTTGGGGGCCGGATTCATGTTCTCTGCGGGACGTAGTTTGCCCATGCCTGGAGTATACATTGTTTATCTTTTATTGTTATCAAAACCAGAGTTGTCAACTTTTATTCAAGTACTCAAAGATATAAATTAATCATGATAAATCAAAAGAAAAATTCTCATAAAATTCCTTTATTACTGTGACCGGTTTCGTGAACAAATTAATTACTTCACATCATGATGATGTGAAGTAATTAATTTGTTCACGAAACCGGTCACAGTAATAAAGGAATTTTATGAGAATTTTTCTTTTGATTTATCATGAACAATTACTCATATGGGATCAACCTACCTACGATATAAATTAATGTTACGAATGTATTTGTTTTATTTTTTTGAGGCAGTAGTGGTAAACACCGAACATTATATGAAACTCAAAATATGCATCAGTAATTATTATGTAACCTACTTCTAGTATAACTAATATAATAACTATTAAATTTCTACAAATTAAAGAATTAGAATTTCATAGAGAACTCGGAAGTTATAATTATTGCAATTCACAATGGCACATTTTTTTTTTATTTAAGTAAACTTTTTGGATTTTATATTTTTTTGTATTCTCGGCAAATGTCATGTCTAGATAAGACACTGTATTTGTCGTATCAGTTTAATAATTTTTGTAATACAAGGTATTTTACTTATAATTATTACTTCAAAAATAATTGGGTTAAATTTGATTTGGCACTAAAACCTTCTTTGTTTTATTTTGAACCCCAATAAATCTATCTTGTTTTGTTTGTATGTGCCAGGTGGAAATGAGCAGTACACATAGAGCTCTGTGTGTTGACTGTGCCCATCGAGGCCCCATATGTGGCACATGGGAACATGAAGGCACTAATTGAGTACTGTGTACTCTACTTTCCAGCCTTATTTTAGTTCTTGTTCCTGATCTATCTCATCGTAGATCCAATTCCTTAGCTACGCTACGCTGATGAGGGGCAATAACTCTGAAACACGTGTCCGTAGCTGCATATTTGTTTTCTTTTGGGGATATGGCACTAAACCTTCTTTTGTTTTAAATATATGTTTCGGATGAAAACAGCTTCGAGTATATATATATATATATATATATATATATATATATATATATATATATATATATATATATATATATATATATATATATATATATATAAAAAATATTTTTAATTTTTAAACGGGGATTGCAGTCATGTGACAGGTAATAAAAGAAAAAACTCTTTTTTTCTGTTCAAGCTTTCGAAACCTTTATTGTTTCTTCATCAGGAATTCTACAATAAATTATAATTAATTAAACAAAGTTATGGAAAAAGTGAAAAGTACTTACGAAAGTGAGGTTAAAGTTAAAGTTGTATTCATTGAAAACTACAAACTTCTTGACAAATTGTAGAAAAAAACACTAATAAATTAATTGTTGGTAATTTACTACCACTACTATGTAAAATTAACAACATTATGAATGGATGACTAAGGATCCATATTAATCTAAATTCTTAGAATTATAATAGACGTGTATTTTTATGAAGTAAAAAACAAAAAGAATTTGGATATAAAAAACCTGTTAGAGTGAAACCAAAAGAACAATGACAGTAGATACCAACAGCTCGATGTCTTATATTTAGGGACATTGATTATTAATCCATACTATATAAGGTGTTTTCATCATTGTGGACATTATGGTTGAATTGTAGTAAGTAAGTATAAATTATGCTCAAGTTATCAATATCCTTTCTAGCATTAATGGTATTTGGTTCTTTGAAAATGTGACACATTTCCAAAAAACTCCGTTTGTGATAGTTCATTTCAAAATCTAATATTTGAACGTTATTATAATTGACATTGTGATTATGTAATAATGCATGATTGGCTAAAGTGCAAGACTGTTTGTTAAGTCTGATGTCACTTTTGTGGGAAGTTATACGGTCTTTAACTTTCCTTCTAGTTTGGCCAATATATTTTATTGTTACAATCATCACATGGTATGCAATACACCACATTGGACATCACCAAAATATCATCCTTATCTTTTAATTTTGAAAAAAAGGTTGTTAACTGTTACTTTGTTTTTAAAAGCTAATTTGATATTGTTAAATTTAGAAAATATTTTTTTTAAATCTGTGATCAAGTGAACTGAAGTACGGAAGTGAGCAGTAAATGATTTGAGGCGAGTTTTGTTGCGCCCTTTGAGAATCATGTAACACATTATGTATCGATGATCTGCTGAACAATAGTTTTTTGACTAACGGTGGTGGGTAACCACTGTCTATAAAAAAAGTTGGAAAGTTTTTTTTAAATTGTGTATTTTAAGTGATGTATGACTTGTAGCTATCACCCTATTTTACCTACTATGAGGTTGATTTTCATTTTATTTGGGTGATTACATATATATATATATATATATATATATATATATATATATATATATATATATATATATATATATATATATATATATATATATAATATTTATTTATTTATTTATTTATTTATTTATTTACTGACTGATTTGTATTGTTTTCAACTGATATATTCTCAGTTTTTTTTTTATTTATATAGTACATATTTTTTAAATAGATATACAATTTAAAATATCTGATCTGCATCTATGTAATTTAATGATTGTGTTAATTATTATAAAATATTGCGAATTCTGATAATAATAGCGCTGGTAAAAAAGCCTGTTCCTATAAAACAGATTACAGTTAAAGATAATTGCAATAAATTATATAAATTATTCATTGTTCTCATAAATACTAACAATCTTTCAACATATATGCATAATTAGTGTATTTCGCAGGAGAAATCAAAACATATAATTGCATATTTTCATTTTACTCCGGGTTATAAGTTCACTCTGATGTTTGTATTTCCTTGCATAAATATAACGCCTAAAGTCAAATACATTTTTTTCGGATAATTTCCTGTCATGAATCATATTCAACATTATTCAACAATATATGTATAGCAGTTATTAAAAATGCCCATCATGCTCTACATAGGCAAAAATAATTCTGATTCGTTTTCAAGATTACACTTTGAATATGTTATAACAACCTTAAGACAACGAAAGAAGGAGAAGAAGTCTATAGAATATATTATTTATTAGTCACATTGTTCACAATCCAGAATGGTTCAAAACATATATATGCGACTGCCTACAAATACAACTCTACTAGCAAAATTTAATATTTTATGGACAATTGAATAGTGAACGGACCCAAGAGTTTCTATTACCTTGTACACTCTTCTGTACCAAATCGAATTTTATTATTTATTACCTATCTATTTTACAAATATTTTTTTTGTTTTCAAAGCTTGTATAAACTAGGTTAATATGCAGAAACCAGCGATAAAGTAATAGAACATTTATTTACTAGGCTTACCTTGGTGATATTATGTAAAATATCGCAATAAATGTCTACCATATTTCGATATACCTATTCATTAATATGCGTGGTGTGAATTTAAACGAAAGCGAGTTTAATAGAAAACATTACTATTATTTATGAATTAACGTTTCAGTTCACTTCGTTCTATGACTAATTCCATGTTGCACACAAAATGTTACAATTTTATATTCGTTAGACTATGTCGCGAAAATAAAGTGTTTGTGTTTTATCAGTTAATTGGATATAAAATATACTGTTAACAGTGAACATCCATTACGTAAGTAATTAATTATATTGTTTGAAAATCGTGACTAACTTTTCTAAAAAACATGTTTTTGAAATACTATCTAATAATAATAATTCCATTTATGTTAATTTCTTGACACTAGAATAATTTAAAAAATTATATTGTTCCGTCTTCTGGAACATTAGAGTAATTATGCATATTATGTTCACAACACCTTAACAATCAAATGAAGGTATAACCATCACTTTATCAGGTTAGATATGCCAGCCCTTATTACGAATTCTCATATAATAATGATTTGTAGGGGGGTGTGATAAAGTTTGGTCTTCACTTAAAAAATATGTACTGGCGGACTAAAAACAATACTAGGGTAAGGGCCTAAGTGAACTCCTCAAAAATTACCTCAAAGGTACAAGCCTTTAGTTTTTTTTTGAATTTTGCCGAAAACTCATTTTTCAAAAAAAAAAAGTCAAGTATGGAAATTTAAAGAGCATACAAATTATCTATCGATGATTGTATCCACTATTTATTTTAAATTCACGGATAACATCAAAATCGGAATTCAAGAGTGATAAATGTATTATTTTACATATACTCATTTTGAAAATGAGTTTATACCTACAATGTACAGTCCGGTCGAAATTTTGTTTATATGTATAGGTACCGACCAATGACGGCTGGTGGATTTAGGTTATACAGTATCTCAATATTGAAGCTTGGAACACAAGCAACATTTTAAGGCAGACTATCAGTACTGATTGAAGAAATTTTGCAGAAAAGAATTTAAAAAAAATTGAGAAAAAAGTTACAAAAATGCGCAGCCTCCCCAGATTATTTCTAGATCATTAGTAAAATCTTTGCAAATTATTTCTTTTTTCATAATCAGAATGAAACTTTTCGAAAACCAAAAAAAACGGGGTGATAGATGTTCTTTCGATTACGAAAAAAAAAAAAATTGCAAATATTTTACTAATAGTCTAGAAGTAATCTGAGGAGGCTGCGCATTTTTGTAACTTTTTTTCTCAATTTTTTTTTTTGCAAAACTTCTTCAATCAGTACTGAGATTCGTGCTTTCAAATATTGGGTTCCATGCTACAGTACTGAGATATGGTACAGCCTATCCACAAGCCGCCACTGGTATCAACCAACATAGGTGAAATTATTGAACACTCTGACAGAAAAAAATGGGTAAACTGCTGGAAACACTGTTTTAAATAATAGTACTTAAGTATTGTAATATACAACCTTAACAATGATATTTCTGTTGAAAAACCCACAGATATCCTTATTAAGAAAGACGTATATCACCCAGATTTGTTAATAACGTTTAATATTACGTTAAATCCAAAAAATAACAAACAAAAAAAAATGTTCATTATAATTATCGAAAAGCGGATTATGTTAAACATTATCGCCATCTTGCTGAAATAAAGGGGAATAGTTTAAGCAACTTCTCGATATAAATTTGGCATGCGATTATTTTTATGATGATAAACAATTTGTTCCTAAAACACAGGGGCGTGCGGTGAGTTTTGATACAGGGGAAGCAGTTTGTGATATAGAGTGATGGGTAGCGCGAGGCAAAAATTATTTTAAGAAAAGGGACGTGGCTTCCGTATACTCATTTTAAAACAAATGTCGAAAGCTGCAAAGTTATGACATCTAGAAAAAAGTACACTTGTAGGACCGCCACTCCTCAATAAACATAAAACATAAAAACACCACAAAAATTAGACAACCCCCGATTCCAAAGCCGAAGGGTGCACGGGCGAGGGTTACATTTATGAAAAAAAACGCAGACACACAACCATATCCACCGACATTGCCAGCGCCGGTGGCGAGGATTGAACCCGCAGCGAAATAGAGAGTTTTTTAAGTAGTTAACATGCACATACCTACCTATTTACAATGTAGTTTAATCCGCCTCTCCTTTTTTGCGATGTCGGAAATAACTTCGTCGTAAAAGTTCGAATTTTTTGACATCTTCAGAAAGTCACTTTCTATTGTTAACAGGGACAATTTTGAAAGCCGCTCTTCACTGGTTAAATTTCTTGAAAAAGTTTTTATTCTCGTGTCCGTTTTGATAATTTTGAAAAAAAAGGCAGCCATTCCACTAATACTTGAAAAAAAAACACTTTGCACTCTTTAAGATACGCTGCAAATTGAGCTAGAACTAAATTTAATCGATGCGCAAAACAATGTACAAATATTGCATTCTGAAAGGTCTCTTTTACTTTGGCCTGCAGGCCCCCCAATTCACCAGCCATTACAGCGGCCCCATCATAACTTTGGGCTATAAGTTTGGCACCACACTGTAGATCATCGACTATCTGACAAACTATAGTATATAAAGCTGCGGCCGTTCATGTCTTTGCTACGTCTAAAAATCCTAAAAAGCACTCTTGGAATTTCCCATTTGGATTTATGTAGCGTACTACGATTGACAACTGACTAATATTCGTAATATCGGTTGTTTCATCTAACATAACTGCAACAAAAGGAGCTTTTTTATTTCTTGCTTGATCTTTTCTAAAACAATATTGCTGATCGACTGAATCAAATCATTTTGAATATGATTTGATGTACCGCGAAATATCGTGGAGTGTTCCAGATGGTTACTTAAAATTGTATCGTATTTTGCTAATAAATCAACTAAATTGATAAAATTGCCCCTATTAGCAACGCTTCGAGATTCAGTATGACCTCTAAAACTAAGTTCATTTTCGCCGAGAAAACAAACAATATCAATAAGTCCTTTTAACACTTTCTTTCAACTGCTGATCTAATGAATGCTCAATTCGTTATTTTCCAAATGTTTATTCTTTTAGCACCGCTCCCAAATGAGTTTCACACTTACCATGCCTTTTTCTCACTTTGTGAATGTTGCTTAAATCTGAAAAGCCATTTTTATTCCAAACACCTTTTTCATTTGTGAACAGTACACATGGCCAACAAAACAATTTACACAAATTTTCACAACCCCTTAACTACTGATTAGCACTGTACACTTCAATATTAAAGTACCTATAGCATGATTTAACTTTCGTTTTTAAGAATTTTAAATCAGGTGTTGGTTTCCCATTTCTAATAATATCCAGTTTATCTTGAAACGAATATGTTGAAAATCCCCTTTTCAACAAATTGCACACCACACAAACGCAAATAATATTTTCCACAGTGCTAGAACCAGCTTCCAAATTTAATAAGTAATTCTAAATCTGTGTACACGCGCACTAATATTCAACGTTTTAAAAATCACTTGTCGCCGCACCACAGGTTTAGAAACACCAAAAAAGTTTTTACAAATATAGCACAAAAGCTGAGAATAATACTAGGAAGATTAATATTAAGTATAATATTAAAATCGATATTAAAATCGAGATTAAAATCTATAAAATAAAACGTATTACGATGCTATACAGCTCAGATATTAAGATTATGAAGTGGGATGGGATGCATTTCAATAAGTTATCTACTTACCAGAGACAGTTGTCTCTGCTTACATATATCGAAGTTGCGCGAGTTCGTGTTGGCTCGATTAATCGAGTTCGTCATCGTTACGCTTTTATCGTGCAACATTATCTCAGCTGCATAAAAGCAGGGCCGTATCTATTGAAATTGGGTAAAAGTAAATTTTAATGATTAATATATGTGATAAATAATAATTAGGTTCTATTTATGTGTTTTTTTAAATAATCCCAGGGGAAGCACTGCTTCCCCTTACTTCCATGGACCGACCGCCACTGCTAAAACAAAATCTAGAAATAGAACGTATCCATCTTGGTTCTTCTCGGACATAACAAAAAATATTCGGCTAAAACATATTTTGATGAAAAGATATAAACGGTATAATAAACCTTTAGTATTAGAAGAAATTAAAGATCTCAGGCGAAACAAAACAAAATACAGATACATCATATTAAAATTATTGTACTAATATCGAAAAAAAATATCTCTAACAACCCTAGTAGCTTCTGGCAATTTGTTAATAACAAGTGAAATACCTTTAATATTCCTAGTTACGTGATATACAATAACAAAGAGTTCAAGAATCAGGAGAGTATTGCCAATGCTCTTGACTTTTATTTTCAAGACTCATACATGCAGCCATGAATAACTAATCCTTCATTAGTAGATAAATCCGCTATGGGTTTATTTTACGTCAATAGTTTTAGAGTGCTAGAGATCTATAATACATCAAAAGATTAAAACCCAAAAACAGTTCGGGGCTTGATAATATTCCTACATTTATAATAAGGGAGTGTGCTAAAAACGCACACGTTTTCAAGTACATGAAAGATATCTAGAATAACACCAATTTTTAAAAAATTGATTGTAATAATATTCTGAATTATTTCTGAAATATTTGAAATGCTACTACGAGTTCACATTCAACTACATAAAAAATCACATTACCTCATATCAACAGGGTTTCATGCGTATTTGTATTACACAAACTTTAACTGACTCATTGAATGCTGACACACAGACAGATGTGATTTATACAGATTTTTCTAACACTTTCGACATACTGGACCACAACATTTTACTATGACAACTCTCTAATAATGGATTATCTCCACCACTTTTGAAATTGTTCAAATCTTACCTTACAGATAGGAAACAATTCGTACAATGTAGTTACCAGTCTGTTGAGCTAACCTCCACGTCGGGAGTCCCACAGGGCTCTAATTTGGGCCCACTTATATTTAATATATTTATTAATGATATGGGATCTAATTTGAATGTTTCTTACTTGCTTTACGCTAATGATATGAAAATTTACGCTCGTGTTATTAATGCGCTGATTGTATACATTCCAAGAATGTCTTATTAAAATAAATCATTGGTGTACAGTAAATAAATTACCTCTAAATGTATCAAAATGACATGTAATATCTTTCACAAATAAATTAGATAGTATAAACTATAGCTACTCAATAAATCAAACAACGTTATCCTGACCAGACACCATTCGTGATTTGGGTGTTATTTTTGATGCCAAACTCACTTTCAAAAATCACATTAAATCTGACATCAGAATGTTATAAAACTTTAGAATGCATTATTAGGAATTGCATAGGTCTCAATAATATTAATACATTGGAATTATTATACATATTTTAAGATCTCGTTATGAATATGCCTTAATAATATGATGTCCCTATTATAACTAATATATAAAATGTATCGAAAATATCTAACGAAAATTTTTAAAGCACGCTTACTATAGACAAGACGGTGCATATTCCACTATTAGATTTCCTAATGCTATGGAAAGCGGGTTCTCTATAGAAAGTCTCGAAAATAGACGTATGAAATCACAAATAGTTTATTTATATAAGATATTAAATAACAAAACAGACTGCAGTGATATTCTCAGTATGTTCAATTTCTAGATATCTAGACTCGCCTCTAAACAATCTTTAATTTTTCATGTACCGACTCCGAGAACAGATTAAAAAATGTTCTATGCATCAACTATGTGACAAGTAAAACACAATTCAAGATCGGCTTGATACGTTTAACTGCAACCTCTATGAAACAACTGTAATTTCTCCTTTTTATTATTTTTTGTATCTCCTAAATTTTCCTGATTGTTTATCTCTCTGTGATATATTTTTGTACGTTATTAAAAATATGTAAAACTACCTTGTTGTTGTCATTGATTTCATACCTGTTGAATGGTATAATAAAATAAAAATAAATAAAATAAAATAAAATATATTGTTATGTGTTTGCTATCCACACAAACACCTATACTCGTAGATTCGTTGATTGAAAGTTCAGGTAACACTTACTACTTTATTAATTAATTAACAATTAACAGCAATCGATTAATTACTGTCTTAACTATAATCACACTTGATAAGCCTCTTTCTTATTTCTTCTTTACTCGTTCACGTTCAACTTAAGTCTCGGCCTACCGTGCGTCTTATTTATACATCCATTCACACGATCTAGAGCATTCCAAAATATTCCCGGCCGTTCGCCTACAATTCTAGTATCATCTAACCAGTCTACACAGTCCAGTGGCGTAATAATATTAACTTTAATAATAAGAAAAAGTAAAACACAAAGTTAATGTTTCATTTGAACGCCATATGAGTAATATTGGGTGCATTTGGGTGGGGCCAGATGTGTCTTTATTAGTTCTGGCAATCACTCAGTCAGTCACAATAACCGGTCACACAATTTCTTCAATTTTTTTTTTCTCAAATTTCGATCGCAGTTTTTTTCTGCAAAACTTTTTGATAGTTATACCTTAAAGTAACGTTTGAGTCCCATGCTCAATACTAAGATAACGTAAATTTCACCAGCCGCCACTGCATGCCTGACAAAAATTGACTAAAATGTCTCAAAAATGTGAAGTAATTATTCAATCTCAAAGAGAGCGCAACTCCGAAAAGTGTTAAACAAAACCAGCGTGCAGCGAGAACATCTGTGATGAAGAAGATGGGCGTGAAAAAATAAAATGCCAAAAAATCCTAATTTTCACAATTTACTTCAACATAAGCTTCATTTATGCAAGTATTCCAAACCATTCTGATGAGAACATTATTATACATACAATGGCACTTTTATTTTTATTTTAAAAATGACCAGTTTCGTGATTCATTTTGAACGGTCACGATGATCGGGTCAGTCAAGGAAACATCGTGACCGGTCAACTACCCATCACTAGTCTTTATAAACAGCAGGTGGGCCAGCGTATCTCTGTTGGTCAAATTCGCGAGGAGCTGCGACTGTCCCGTGCCTACGAATTCAACAACTACCTCAAGAACCAATTGTGACACGCTGGGGTACCTGGATTGAGGCCGCGACTTATTACTTTAGCAATATGGAGAATGTACAGGGTATGACACTGTTTCATTATAATTGGAAAATTTCATGAAAAAAAATCTGTATATACCTCATCAATGTAACTCTGTCATTTACATCATGTCATAAGTAGAGTTGGCATTTCGATTCGCAAATCATGGGCTGTGTCAGTGAGAGAAATACCCAACTACGTAAGCGAGACTTGTTTACTATTTTAGTTTACTTTTATGCGTCAATGTGTCAATAACGTAATTTATTTCTCTCCGTTTTATTGTTGATAATTTATTAATATTATTCTTGATATTAATTTAATAATAAAGTATGTCAGACTTGCCCAAGGGTATAAAACTGACATACGCTGACAAAGTGAATAAATTTATCAGTGAATTTCCCGATTTATTCTACAATGGTGCTATAATAATTTGTATGGTATGCGAGACTGACCTGATGTGCTGGGACAAATGTGATTGTAAACGTCACGTAAATTCTGTGCAACATAAAAACTAAAAAAAATGGCGTGCCTTCGACAAAAATGTTTATGTTCGTTTTACTTTTAATGCTGATTGCCTGTTATGTTCTGCTGCACATACTCGATAAGCAACCATTTCAGGAGTTTTGGAATAAATACAATCCCAAGGTGACGTTACCAAGTCATACAACGTTGCGTAACTATGTACCAACTGTAGGCGAAGACATTGTAAATAAGGTCAAATGTGTATTAAAAAATACACGGCTGTGGTTATATGCTGACGAGACGACAGATTGTAAAAAAATTATTGTAAATGTTATAATACGTGTACTGGACCCCCTTAAACCAACATTTCCACTGTTACTAGCTAGCAAAAGACTAACTGAGTGTACTGGCCAAACAATTATGCGGGTGGTGCTGGAGACGTTAGAAAAATTTGACCTGTCAAAAAGTGTTTGTGACCGATGGTGCTGCAACAATGCGTTTAGTAGGCCATTCTTACCATACCATTCTTACCATACCTGAAAATTGGCATGTCTACTTCCGGTATAACCAGAAGTTGAAGGGAAAAGGTAAGTAATTTAATAACACTTGAAAAAAAAAGACTAGTGAAAACCGCATCTCAATATCTCGAATAGTAATAATAATAATAATAATAATATTTATTGGTCTTTTTGATCATGTACATGATATAAGACAGGTCATTAGAGAATTAAACATAAAATGGAATAATAATAAAGATTACATAATATAAATAATGTTATACTAACAGTCAAAAAATATATAAAACAAACAGTTGTATAAGGCACAAACAAAAAAAAAAAATATATATATATATATATATACATATATATACATATATATACACACATATATACACATATATACACACATACACATACATACATATATACATGTGTATAAACAATTAATTATGATTGCTTACACAATATAAATGTTACACTAACAGTCAAAAATGTATAGAACAAACAGTTATATATGACACAAACAACATTATATATCTGTATAACAATGATTACATAATATAAGTATTACATTAGTAGTTGAAAATGTATAAAACAAACAGTTATATATGACACAACAAAAAATATATGTGTATGAACGGAATTACAGAAACACAATTATAGCAGAACGCAAAGTATATGCTCACGGATCTACGACTAAGAATTGAAAAAATCATTAAGATTGTAAAATACATGGGTCATCAGGTAACTCTTTAGATTGTTTTTGAAATTGTGTTTATTTCTGGCCTTTTTAATGTTGTCAGGTATCTTATTATATATTTTTATACAAGAGTAGTGTGGTGATTTTTCAAATTTACTACTATGATGTAGTGGGACGCTTAGTTGAGCCGAATATCTCGTACTATAATTATGCTGGTCGTTATTTTTACTGAACAGATTAGAATTATTGTAAACAAACACAGCACTTTTCAATATAAATACACCACAGACAGTTAATATATTTTGAGTTTTGAAAGTTTCCCGACAAGACTCCCTATGCCCTAGATTAAATATTAATCGTAATATATGCTTTTGAATGATAAATACACGGTTTATCTCTACTGCTCTACCCCATAACATTATATTGTAGGAGAGGTGCGAGTGGACCAATGCAAAATATGCTTCTCGTAGAGTAGATACTGAAACGCTTTGTTTTAATTTAAGTAAAGCATAAAATGAACTATTTGTGTCTTGCAGACATGATCTATTTGCCGACTCCATGTAAGCTTTGAGTCCAGGAAAGATCCCAAAAATTTTACATCTTTGGCGAAGTTATTGAGAACCAGACGTGGTGCAGTATTTTGAAATGCAACTCTCACCGTTTTATCTTTGTTTAGAATTAGACGGTTTTGATGACACCACTGATTCATTTCTTTATCCACTTGACTGATTGCAGATAGTAGTTCTTCCGGTGTATATGCGGATACTACAATAGATGTGTCGTCGGCAAAATTAATCATGTACCCTGAAGTTGTCAAATCATTTATATATAGAAGAAAATCAGTGGTGCCAAAGTTGAACCCTGTGCTGCACCTATATTGATATTATATGTTTCGGATTGCACATTATTAACATTAACGTAAAGCTGTCTGTGTGATAAAAATGATAGAATCCAGTTTAGAATGTTAGATCTTACGCCTAATCTGTCTAATTTAAATCTTATGAATTCGATGTCAATGGTATCGAAGGCTCGAGAAAGATCAAAGAATAAACCTGACACACATTTGTTTTTTTCTAGTTCATTTTGAATATATTGTGTAAAGTGGTACGATGCTGATTCCGTTGATCTCCCCTTCACGAAAGCCATGCTGACTGTTTGAGAATAGATTAAATTTGTTACAAAAATTGACAATTCTCTTATACATAACTTTTTCAAATATCTTAGAGAAAACACTGAGAACGGATATAGGTCTATAATTCTGGATATCCATTGGGTCGTCTTTCTTGAATAGAGGTATGATTTTTGCTAATTTTAGAAGTGAAGGAAAACTGCCTAGCTGAACCGAACTATTTATTAATAGCACTAGGGGATGGACTATTGCACTGGACACATATTTTAAAAATTTTTACAGAAACGCCATCATATCCACAGGATTTTTTATTTGGTAGGTTGCTAATAATTGACTTGATTTCGTTGGCATCTGTTGGAATGAAAAACATGGAATTGATTTTAATATCAGATGCTGTGCATTGATTCGATATGTTGTTTCCAAAGTGGTCATCCAGTTTGGATTGAGCTACTGTTGAAAAGTAATTACCAAATTTATTCCCAACTTCATTGTGATTTTTAATAGTTATATTGTTTTCTCTAAGAACAATGTCTTGGCGTTTTCCATTTTTTCCTAGCTCCGTATTCACAATTTCCCATACTTTTTTCGTTTTATTGTCGGCTTCATCAATTAATTTTGCATTAAAATCCTTTTTTGCACTATTTATTTTTCGTCGGTGTGATTTTTTCTTTTCCTTATAGATTTCCTTCAAGTGTTTATCTTTAGTTTCGTTTATTAACTTATAAAGATCTTTTAATTCTCTACTCGATCTTCTTATTTCATCCGTCATCCATGGAGTCCTCTTTTTATTGATATTCATTTTTATGTTTTGTTCAGGACAGTGTATATTTAAATGCCAAAGAAATGTCTGAAGAAATTTATCCATTCCAATGTCAATATTAGTGTCATCTATTCCCTTCCATGATTCATTCTGTAGGCTAGCCCTTAGATTTGACAGATTCTGGTCATGTATTTGTCTTCGCCTAATATTTGTCTTTTTAAATGGTGTTTTTGTAGAGTGTGTTTCTATTAATAGAACTTGCGCCAAATGATCCGAGATATGAGGATTAAAAATTTTACAGGTAACTTTGTCTTCTGGGAGGTTACTTATCATATAGTCGATAGAAGTTGCTGTACTGTTTCCATTTTTATTTACAGTTATCCTGGTCGGTTGTGCACAAAAATTAATTAAATCGTACGAGGAAAGCAGGTCTTGTAAAAGTTTGTGTCTGATCGATGATACCAGACTATTAATATTTAAGTCTCCACATAAAACGACTATGGAAGATACTGTGAAAACTTTATTTAAGATTTGAGATAGCGATATAAGAAATATGTCCATGTCTCCATTTGGTGGTCGATAAACATTGATAATTGTTATTTTCTGTTCATTATTATTTATTATCAATCCGCTACACTCAATATGCATTTCTGTAGAATATTCTTTAATAAATTGTACCTTTTTGGCATCAATAAACTCCTTGCAGAATATTGCTACACCGCCATGTGTCTGTGTCGATCTACAGAAATATGAAGAAAGAGTGTAATTTGGAATAATAGCTTTTTCGACATTTTCATGTGTAAGCCATGTCTCTGTTAAACACAATATGTCGGGGATATGTTCGTTTGTTAATAATTCAATTTCGTTTGTTTTATTAAAAAGACTTTGAACATTTAGGTGTATTATTTTCATGTGATTTTTCATTAGTTTATGACTACAGGTATTTCTAATGAGCTCAGTTGAGACAGGCGTGGATATAAAAAAACAGGATCACTACTGCTCGCAGAATCATTAGTGGATTGCGTCGATAATACACTTTCTTCAAGTAAATTATTGGAAACTAAAGCACTTCTATTGTCATATTCCGAATATTGTTGATGCGGCGAGATTTTATTGGCATTGTTACTGTTAGTAATAAAATTTTTGTATGTTTCGTCGGTTTCTTTCGTAATTTTCACTTCGGTTAAATTTGAGATTCCAGTATTTTCGTTGTGTTCGCTGTTCGAGAAATTCACATTTCTAAAAGTTTTTGTTTGGCTTCATATGTTAGCTCTAGCTTTCTGTTGATGTAATTTTCCCATTGAAAAATGGTGTTAGGATCGATGTATTTTACATTAACAAATTTACAAGCCTCAGTAAAAATAAGGATATTGAAATTGTAGCAGAATTTATTTAAAATATCCCTTCTGTGAACATATGGTACTCCCATTATAACTACATTGGTATAATTTAGCCCAGCTAAAAGGGTGTTTAGGAATGCAGACTTCATATTGCGTCCACGAATGATATTATTTACACCAGCGAGTATTATTATGTGGTCATTTTTATTATAAGTCTTTGTAAGTTTTGCGCAGTCTGTTACAACATCTTCTATTAACGCATTAGGTTTGTAGAAACAGGAGACTTCATACAATGAGCCATAAATATTTTTAAATATGTCAACACAATTTTTTCCGTTGTTATCTGCCATAATTAAAATTTTTGGCTTATTGTTCACCATATCGCTTTTCTGTTTTTTGATAATATTGGTTTTTTCATTTGAAATATTCGTATTCGTTGTTCCCGATTTTATCGTAGGTTTTGTTATATTTAAGGATGTTTGTGTTTCTTTACTTGTTAAATTGTGTTTATGATCCGTTTGCGTATGTGCATTACTAGATATTACCTTATTTTTAGACAAAGTTGACACAGTCTCCTTTAAGTTATTTATTATTTCATCCTTGTTGTCTAGTTTCTCTTTTTAAGTTTTTAACAATTTCTCGTAAGTCGTTGTATTTTTCTTCGATCTGTTCCTTTTTTGCTGATAAGTCTGCTAATTTATTGCGAAGGGTAATAATAATATTTTCTTTCGTATCAGTATTAATGTCTCCGCCACTGGTATATTTAATGGTTTCATAGCTTGTATTTTGCTTAGGACTCGAGGTTTTAGTTTTTGTTGTGGAATTTTTTAGCACATTTAATTTAGATTGATTGCGAGTTATCCTGTCATTCATGTTTAAAACAATTTTTTATTTTATAAAGAAATATCACTAATAATGAGACTAAAGAGTTTTTGTTTTACACTTCTTTACATTGTTGTTTTATATTCACTGAACACTATGCTTTATCAATAGTTTAACCACTTTTTTATTATTAATTAACAGTAGAGCAGTTAACACTTTCAACTTAAAGATATAATACTTTTTTTAGCTAATATTGTATATTCAAGTTTTCGTAAATAATTTATTACTCAAGTAAAGTATAAATAAACATGAAACGATCTACACTGTAGCAGTCGATATCCATACAAAGAAGCACTTGAAATGGGTCAAAATATAGGGGATACATTGTAGCTACTTTCCAACGTTTCATGGTTATTTGTACATCGAATATATACTATATACACGTCATCGATAGGGAATTTTGTGCTCTTTAAATTAGCACACCCGACTTTTCATTACTAAAGATCAATACATAGTTTTTGAGAAAATTCCAAAAAACTTTAAAAATACAACTTTGAGGGTGGTTTTGGGATAGTTTTTGAGGGAGTTCATTTAGGCCTTTGCTCGTGTATTGTTTTAGTCCCCCAATAAATACTTTTCAAGTAAAGGCAAAATTTTAACACGAATGGTTAACAGACATACCTACTATTAGTGAAATGAGTATAAGCAAAAAATGAAGTGAATAAGCAGAAAAAAAATAAAAGTTTAAGAAATGTTAACTTTGTGAATAAAAACCTCTGCCAACTACTTGGGCTGATCCCCAAGTAATTGATAACTCCTCACCGTAGTAAAACTCAACGTTTGGTGGAGTTTATAATAAAAGTAATTTTTGAGATTTCAAAAAAAGTCACATTTTTTGACGTTTCAAAAAAAGTCACATTTTTTGACGTTTCAAAAATTGGGACCGATTTTGCTCAATAACGAACTCAATATCTTCCTTGACTTCTAGAACGTGTACCAAATTTGAAAGCTTTATCTCAAAAACTGTAGCTACTATCGCGAATCACATAGACAGACACACAGACAGAAAATGTTTTCTGTCTGAAATTTTGTGTATCGTCATAATTCGTCGAGATTCGTTCAGAAATGCAGTACAAATTTTCAAAATTTTCCTCACTTCCTCACTTTCTCACTTTGAGGGGTGAGGAAGTAATAAAAATGATTTAATAATATCATGATTAGCTTCCTATAAAACAGGAAGTATAAGCAAGTTGTTTTAGAGCCTAAAAAAAATGTTATAATAAACAAACAAACAAATGAACTAGTTGTAATATTTTTTGCAATACACAACAAACGTACATGCTAAACTAATAACTCAGTTTTTTCACGTGTTAATATGATTCGTAATTAGAATGAGGAAAATGTGAAGAAAATATTTATTCGTGCATATTTAGTTCGTCACTCAAGCAAAAAATGTTGCTTGTTACCGTAAGTTAAAAATTAGTTGAAAATACCCAGTTACAAGGAAACGCGATTGTAATGAATCAATTTGTGTGTGAAAACTGGTGTATTTAGAATGATTCTAAGAAATACAATGACGTGTTTCAATGGTAATATTAGTGTGCACTGAGTGCAACATTTATCTTTCATTGGTCAGGCCATTGGAAAATTAGTGCAGAAATTTTTTCTTTGAGTGCATATTTTTTCGCACGAATGTTGTCGCAATCGGTTCATTTTGAACTAGCATTAGTTTAAGTGAAGATGATCAAACATTTTATGTGCACCTACCAAAAATTGAGTTGAAACGTTATAAAATTTATATTGCGTTCTTGGGTAATTTTTTTTAAAATTATAATTTCACTTGCGGAAACTCGTGAATCCGTGACATAACCTCTACACTCCACACCACAAACACAAAAAATACGTAACGAGGATCGATTTCCTATTCCATTCAGATTGCACTGGGGCATATTTTTGACGAACCAGTGTAATGTCAATGCCGCCTAAGTGCGGCCCCAGCTCATCTAATGGAAAATTCCATTAGATAATTTCGAAAATTTATATAAAAAGATAAAAATAAGTCAAAAAATACGTAACGAGGATCTATTTCCTATTCCATCGAGATTGCACTGGAGCATATTTTTGACGAACCAGTGTAATGTCAATGCCGCCTAAGTGCGACCCCAGCTCATCTAATGGAAAATTCCATTAGATAATTTCGAAAATTTATATAAAAAGATAAAAATAAGTCAAAAGAAAATACTTAAATACAATAAGCAGGGAATGCAGGATCAATGCTACTTTCTGAACTCTTTCGCGCCCATATCCTAGAAGTACTTTGATAGCTTAGAAAATCGGGACTAATGTTAGAAACAATGTAACCAAAAAATTCTTGCGTAAATATCCATTTCGATCCATTTCCGTTAAATCTCGCAAACTCAAAAAACTGCTATTGACAGAAAACACACATAAGCAAAGAATTAAAATTATCCGTAATATTTAATAAATTTACTCGTTAGCTTCCGTTTGAGCGATTGCAGCCCATGGTTTAATCATTGCGGCGATGAAGGTGGTAAATTTATTTAATTAATGTCAGTATGGACAGCAATAGGAGATATAAGCCTAAATAATGTATGACATACTGCCGTTGAAACTAATAACAGATGATAAATCAGCTGATGTAAATGATGAATGATTCAAACTGCAGTGGATATGGATGAATCGAGGATTCGTTGCAGGGGATGGCTAAATTTATTTCGTTATATTTCACAAGATTAAAGCCAAATATGAATCCGGAGTTGAATTTTTCAGAGGTAACATGCGAGAATCACACGACCAAACATCCATAGTTATTTATTATACGCTTCTATGAAGGTGAAACAAGAGCTTGGATACCTGATAAGTAAGATCCTCATAATGGTGCTGGGCCTTCCAAGATCAGGGTAAGGTCAAAGACACATGATGCAACCTTGATGTAGACCACTACTACTAGGCCTCTCAAGTCCAATGCCAAAGGTATGGGCCTAGTCGGTTGTAATCTTGAGAATAGTTTTGGAAGGAATTGACTTTGAAATACTTAAGATTTATGTGACATCGAGTCTCTTTGATATAAAAGAAGTTATTAATTGTATACTATAAATATGAGAGGTGTTTACAGTCAATGAGTGTAAGAGATAATAGAGATAATTACACTCTTGGAACAATTATAGTACGTATATCTACATATATTTTTCTTTTCTTGACCGTTAGTATCAAATAATATTCGATAGTTTTTTTTTTTGTGGGGATTTCGGTCAGATATAACTAATTTTATTATTTTTTCTAACGTTTCGGTTTATTACACCATCATCAGAGAAACTATTAAATATTAGGTATTTGTTTTAAAAAAATTTTTTAACTGTTATTAAATTGTCTGTTTTAACGCAACTTGCGCAACTAACGCAGTTGCGTTAAGACAGGCAATCTAATAACATGTAAAAATTTTTTTAAAACAAATACCTAATATTTAGTAGTTTCTCTGATGATGGTGTAATAAACCGAAACGTTAGAAAAAAATAATAAAATTAGTTATATCTGACCGAAAACCCCAAAAAAAAAAAACTATCAGATAGTACGTATATCTAAATTATTTCATTTAAGAATATATCATACAGCGACGCTTAGTCTTTTATTAGTGTACATCATTATTTATTGAATTATGGTAATGTTAAAGATCAATTTCAAGCCTATTATGTAGAGCGGAATACGTACTAGAAGAATGATTGAACACATCGTATCAGTATGGGAAAATTTGCGATAAATTCCTAATATTTTCATTGGAAAAACTAGAAGCAAGCGGGAAATTTAAAACAATATAATATTCTCTGTATGCCAAATCTTAAGGTGGGTCCACATTGCCCGTTATCCTGCTCACGCTCGTGCTTGTGATCGTGCTTTTGTTTCGTTGTTTCTTGCATTCATTACTGTTTGTCAAGATCATTCTGCTCGTAAGCAAGGCGTCCACATTGTAGTTTAGTGTTTGCGTTTGTGCGTTTTGGACATGGATGATAACGAAATATTGCTATTAGAGGCCTGAACTGTGCTCGCGAGAGCGCGAAGCATCCCTTTGATGTACCGCTACCTGGCCAAACTGTCGATAGGAGTATGAGGTGATCGC
This sequence comes from Rhamnusium bicolor, assembly GCA_029963845.1. Taxonomy (NCBI): domain Eukaryota; kingdom Metazoa; phylum Arthropoda; class Insecta; order Coleoptera; family Cerambycidae; genus Rhamnusium; species Rhamnusium bicolor. The sequence continues at coordinate 75,027 of JANEYF010000365.1, read as the reverse complement.
AAGCACGTACAACGTTGCGAACACAGCAAATGTGGTTTTTATTTGGCCGTGCTGCTCACTGTGTTTCTTACGCTTGCTGTGTTTGCTCGGGCTACTCGCGAGCAATGTGGACGCACCTTTAAATACATACAATGTATTGAAGAAAATATAATTATTTCTCTTAATAAAACTTAATTTATTTTATTTTCAACGTTTTTTAATGTTTTAAAATGACAATTCACTTGTAAAGTATTAAACATTAAATATGTTCTCTAATCTGCACTAATACTTCGACAATCATTTTTCTAAAACTGATCACTTCATCAACTTTTAACAGATATACTTTTTCCGTAAACTTGAATACGAATTTATGATCAAGTACTTCATAAAGTAATGAATTAAAAAGTTGTGCTCTATTAGTCAAACCAAAGAGCAAAAAAAAAGTGCAATTTTTTAAATTTGTTCAAAAAATAGATATCAAATTTTAATTTTTAAAGCCTTATAACTAAAGCTGGCAAGTTGTGCGGCTATTCAGTGGTGCACAGCAGGTAGATACCTGGTGAGACAACGACCGGCCGGCGGACAAATCGAAACGAGCCGCGAGACTAGTCCATTGTTGTGGTTTACACGCTAATTTATTCCTCTCCGTTGTATTGTATGTTGTTGTATTGTTGATAATTTTATTTGTTGTATTTTAATGTTAATATTAATTTAATAATAAAATTTGTCAGACGCGCGCAAGGGTAAAAAACGGCCATACGCTGAAAAAAGTGAAAAATTTATCGGTGAATTCCTGGATTTATTCTATAATAGAGTTACAATAATTTGTAAGATGTGCGAAACAGACCTGATGTGCTGGGATAAATATGATTGTAGTCGTCACGTAAATATTGTGCAGCATAAAACTTAAAAAATGTGTGCCTTCAAAAACACAGTTTATGTTCAATTTACTGTAATACTAATTGCCTGTGATATTCCGCTGCATATACACGATAAACAACCATTTCGGGAATTCTGGAATAAATGCAATCCCCAGGTGACATTACCAAGTAACACAAAAAAAAATTCTATTGTAAATGTTATAGTACATGTACTGGAACTTCTTAAACACCGACATTTCTACTATTATTAACTAGAAAAAAACTAACTCAGTGTACTGGCAAAACAATGACGCGGGTGGTATTGGAAAATTTGATCTATCAACAAGTCAAATGTTGATGTTTGTGACTGATGGTACCGACACAATACGTTTAGTAGGCCGTTCTCTTCAAGAATATGATTATAGGTTAGTACATGTTACGTGTAAAGAGCATACTTTACATCTTGTGGTAGAAACTATTCGACAAGGCTCTCCAGAGGCAGATGCATTAATAGCAAGTACAATAACAGTGTTCCTTAAATCTCCTAAACGTGTTCGCACATTTCACAGCAACTGTCCCGGTATTCCTAAACCACCACAGCCGATTCTTACACGTTGGGAAACATGGTTGAAGGCAGCTTTCTATTATGCTCAATATTTACAACAAATAAAAACTGTGATACGAAAATTTAATCATGACAAGGCAGCATCTATTAAGGAAAGCCAGACAAAATTCGAAGATGTTTCCATTGAAACTGCTTAAAAAACTATTCACAAGAACTATAAAGGATTACATGACGCCATATAAAATCTACAAAACAGTGCGTTGTCGTTAGCGGAGTCACTTCAAATAGTGGTTGAAGTAAATCGACTGCTACACTCTCTATAGGTGACGCAGAAAATGAGCCCGTTAGAGAAAAGTTCGCACGTGTGTTAAAGCAAGATACCAGTTTTACCAGATTAAGATAAATTTGTGATGGTACTGATGGTCCAACCCCCAGATCCATTAAGTGCGTTCAAATACTTTTTTATGTATGCCTGTATTACATCAATAGATGTCGAACGGTCGTTCTCAAAATATAAGCATATTTTTTTACCACAGCGACCATTACTCACGGAGACAGCCATAGAAATATACCTGATGTAGCAAAAGTATTTACATATATTCTCCAGTTTGTGATAATCAAGCTAGTTCATCAAGATACTTAATAGGGTAAGTTGTGCATACATTGTTATAAATTGTAACAGTTTATTGCTTTTGTTACTTGTTAATTTCTTACGCCTATTATGATGCGTACGCTTATGTCCCGCCGCACATTTCTGCCAGCTTTATTTGTAACTTTTTAAGGAAGAACATTGATCGATTTTGAGCTCAGAAAGTTGTACTTAAGCAGTTACCTATTGTTTTTGGGACACCCTGTACAGTCATACGGCATTTGTTTATTGCAGAGTTCTCTCTAAAAATTATCTCGTTCATATGAATGCTAATTAATTCATATAATTAGATAAAACCTTTTTTATAAATAAGATGTGTGACCTCGCAAGTAACAAGAACCACATGTAATATGACAATTCTGATACAATTTTTATCGGAACTTCTAATGTGTTTTACAATCACATGCAAATATGTAATTGCTACAAGAATGAGCCAGTGCCGAGAGAGAGTAAATAGAACTTTTAAAAGTACATGTAATTATAATTAACAGCCTGTGCACTTCGGTCTCCACTATCGACTAAAAGTATTATTATTGTTAATTGTCTCTGAGGACATGACAAATTTGTTTATAACACTCGCGGTTTCTATCGACAACTCACGTAATTTCTATACTTTCGTTTGATAATTTTGTTTTTGTTTTAGTTCAATTAATGCGACCGGTTAAAGATGATACGGAAACTTTCGATATTAATGTGTATGACATATTCAGTTCTGGTTACTAATAGTCAACTGGCAGTAGAAATCAAAGCACCGAGAATTAGTGACTTTTTGAATAGGATTACAAACACGACTTTTGGTAGGTACACATTTTTTACAGAATTAATGTTAATTATCTGTTTTTAATTGGGTATTGGGTAAGGCACATAGTAATAATAAAAACTGTTAATGACCAAACCTTGATTCCTAAACGAAGCCAGATAAGAAATAAATTCACAGTCATGTTAACTTTTGTCTTCAGTTCTATAACTAAACTTTTTTTTTATAGGATAGTCTTATCTTTGTAATTTATCTTAATTCTATTTGACCATGTCCATGAAGTGAATATTTTCCTCAAGATCAATATAAAATATTATTATTTTTACATTAACAGCAGAAAAAAATTGTCTGCTAATAACTAGAGCCTGTTAACTTACTGACCTCGCTGAAAAATTTCATAAAATGGCTATTTTATGCAATTTCGATCATTTCGATCCACTCATAAGAGGGAAACCGTCTGTTGATTTTTTTTTGCAAAGAAGCCTGCAAAATATTTTAGAAATATTTTGTAAACGTTTAGTCAAATTTAGCGGCGCGCGGCGGTTCGCTCGTGAAAGCCTCGTACGTTTAGTTGTAATCTTACTTTTTTTTTATATCAAATTAATTAGTTGCATTCACTGAAATCTTCCTAAAATCTGGAAATCTGAACATTACAATGAAGTTTTGTTGATATCTGAAATCGCATTGAAATCCCTGAAACTTCTTTGAAATTCCGGTTAAAATCTATGAAATTATACATACAATTTATGAAATCTATGTTGAAATCTTGCAATGATACTCTTAGTTCATATCCGCATTTTGTCAAAATTACTTCGGGGAGGGTCAGACGTTCAAATTTTCGATTCGAACGAAACTTTGTGAGCTTACAGTCCTTAATCCAAATAATTCTTTGTCCAAATAATAGGACGCACTACTCAAGTGTTTAAAAAAAATAGCCTCTGAAAATTAAATGTTTAGCATAGGCGATTGGAATAAACAGGCTACAGGGAGCTATAAGTCACTCAGACTCAGGAACACTAACACTGGTATACATAGTTACCACTCGCCAGCCTTCACTCAATGAGTCTTATGTATATCATACATGAAACTCATTCACAACTGACCGACAGCTAGCGAGTCGCTGGAGAACGACTATGCATACCAGCCTAACACTGGTATTCATAGTCGTTCTTCACTCAGCAATGAATGAGTCTAATGTAATGTATCTCATACATTAAGTTAATTCACTGCTGAACGATAGCTGGCGAGTTTCCGGAAAAATACCATAAATACCAGTGTAGGTCACTGGATTGATTCCCGGCAACTCATTTTTTTTAATTGTCTAATTTTTTTTTTTAATACTTGATGCATATAGAAATACAAACATAGTTAGAAATAAATAAAAATTACTTGTAAACGACATGGAGGACATTTATTTATTACTTTATACTTTTCAATACATAATTTGAATACAATAATCTTTGCATATATTTTTAAATAATTGCTGTGAGGTCGGCCGAAGGAGAAATCAAAGTTTCAATTCGTGTATTTCTACACATCCTCAGGACTAAAATTATATTTTTCTTGTGAAGATATATATTTTCAAAAATTTACACTTAAACATGAACAATAAATAAATATAATCCAGAAAAGTATGAATAAATACCACTGACTAGTCAGATTGCATTCTTTTGGTGTCAAAGGAAGTGAGAACCTCAAATATATTGCCAAGGTTTGTACATCTGTTTTTGAGTAAACAACAAAATGCTACTTGGAAAATAATTGAAAATAGAGAATCCGAAGTAGTGTACTCGTATGTTGTTGAAATTAGGTATGGATTTTGTTATTCAAAAATTTTCACAAAAAAAATTATCCTTGATAAAAAGTATTTTTTTCAGAGATAATTAAGACAATAATCAAATTTGAGATTATTCATACAAGAGGCTCAAAACACATATAATGAATTTTCATAAAAAATCGTCTTAAAAGAATATGACGTAATTAGATTGGTATAATTAGTTATTTACAAGCAAGACCAGAAAGTGATTCTTTACAGGGCGAGTTGGCAGTTTCCAGGGTGAGAGCCAGCAAGTCCTGGAAGCCGACGAGCCCAGTAAAGACACTTTTTCGGGCGCGTTGCTTACAATATTTTTTTGCAACCGTTTTAGATGCCCTCAATAAGCTTTTTAACTTGAAATCTTTTGTAAACAAAATTTATAAAATTCAACTGGCAGATGTCAAACGCCTGTGTCTAGTGCGTCTAATTAGGTACCTACCCTACCGTTGTCAACCAAAAGAGACATAAGGGCTCGGTAAAGACTTTACCGATCAGTTATGTCACTTTACTGGGCTAGATCAGTAAAGTATTTTCAACTCAAAAAATTTACCAAAAACAGTTAGCTTTTTAAACAGTTGTAGAAATACGTTACTTCAACCACCACAATTTTACATTTGTGTAATGATGATTTCTTTATCATAATTTACTTAATTGTATGGATAATTACATAATTACATAAATACCAAAGGTGTTGAATACTATACAAAGGAATAATCCAAAAAAATTGTGATTTTCTAGTTCTGAGAAAGGAAAACGAAAACATTTCGATAGAAAGAATTTGTGTTTTATTGTCCATTACTCAATATTTATTCGCCTTATTATTTTCTCTTAATTTCTTGAACGTCCTGTATAAATAATCCCCAATTTGATTAATTTGTTTAGGAGAAATAAACTTTTCTATCAAAAATAAAATTTTTCCAAAAATTAAAATAAAAAAAACTAAAATAACAATGTCAACACCTAATTTTAACAACATCTGAGAACACACTGCACTACTTCTTCTGGCCCAAGTATAAACACTGTAATAGTATATTAAGTATTAAGGTCAGTAAGTGTTCTTTACTGGTTGAGGATATGTATGGAGATCGAGACGAAGTCGAGATCCCCAAAACATTCGAAACCAATAAGACACTTAATGACCGCAGTGCTTATGACGTTTTTTGCATGCTCAAATATTGAATAAATTTAATTTAAGCTAAAAAAACGAATATTTATTGTCACGTGACATATTTATTAGTTTATTTACCGCTTTCTGATCGGTAAGTAATCACTTACCGATCGCTAATTTGTAAACAACACTTACAAATGTCTCTACAAATTCGGTAAAGGTGTCAAATTACCTGTGCGTGCAAAAAAGACATTTATTTCATTGGATTATACAGTGTTTATAATTGGAAGAACAGACTTGTCCCCTATTTTTTTAACCCTGGATAATTTTTCCGTGGTATTTTAGTTTTTACACTCAAAAATAAATTTACGTGGTGTGATTTTTGATTATCCTCTTTTTCTATTTATTATCCCGTATTATAAATTTTAAATTTGACTATCACTAAATGATAATTCAGAATAAGTATTAAGACTTTATTTAGCAAAATGCATTTTTTTGAAAAATCATAAAAAGATTTACACCTACTTCATACTAATTTTCCCATAGATACTTTGTCGCTTGTTTTGAATTGCGTAAACAATTGAGAAATCTCGAGAGATTTTATGAAGTCTCCTCGGAAATATCTTTGAAATCAGAAATCGCATACAAATATTTAAGGGATTTCAAAAGATTTTAGAAATTTTGAATTCCTCGTACGTTTTTCGTCAGCGAACCGTCCCTCCAATCAAACTCCCATTAAAGTTATACCCATTTAGTAAGAGTAATACAAAATGACTAATCGCCACGATTAAGAAAATATGAAAGAATATATTATTTTTTTTTATTAATAGGTAATTAAAAAAAAGTAATAGGTCTTAGAAAAATAAACAAAAAAGAAAACAAAAAATCCAATTATAGGTATTTTCCATTCAACTATAGAAATTTACAAATAAATTAATAAAAGAAAAAACCAGCAGTATCTTCTTATCACACGGATATAAAAATAATGAGTACAGTAAGTGATACAAAAACATCTAATCTACAAGATGTTCCACGAAAGATACATTCTCATCATTCAAAAACTAGAAAATATTTTTTCATACTATAAAACAGACTTTTGTGCGTCATTTTGGTAGATAGAATTTTATAAACCAATGACAACGATGCTATAGATTTATCGACATCACAAAATATTTTTTATTCGTAGCGTTGCTAGTTCAAAAATATTTTAAGGTTTTACCTTAAGTGGGATAAATCGTATGTAAAATGTACAGGTACACAATTTATTGTACTTGACATCCTATTTAAAAAGGAAAAAATATGTATTGAATATACAGGAATATCATATTAGGAATATGCATACAAAATATAATATTAGTATATGTTTACCTTAATCGCATATATGTATATACTTTTTATAGCATGTTTTATATTTGAGGAATATCCCATTTTAAATATTGATCATTAAATAAAATATGTTATAGTATTATAATGTTAATTAATTGTTTTTATATTTATTATCAAAATGAGTAACAAGTTGTCAGATAAGTATTTGGTTTCTTTACGCTTTGGTGAATATAATTGTGTTAATTAATTTTAAATGGAAATACCCGTTTTTTTAATTTGATATATATAACGTGGCTTTTTTTTGTCCTATTATTTTAAATAAATAATGCATAAATGATTCGCTACAATAAAACCAATATAAAAACAAATACATAATTCACAATTAGCATGAAATATAACTCTCCTTCAGGGCGGAGAAGCAAGTAATTTTCCAGTCAATAATCGAATAGCTTAACACTAAACAAAGTCATGAAATAATAAAGCGATCAACAACTTAACATTAACATTTATAACTCACTTAATCAGTTTCGTTAGTCGCCACCTTTTTTTTGATTTTATTTTAGCAATGTTCCGGCTAATCTGCACACATTTGTACCGAAAAAAAGGAAAACGGCTAACTACGTCCATCAGTCTCTCAATACAAGATGTCTAATGTTAATGGAAAGAAATTCAACTATTTTTCTTTATGCTTAAAATTCATGCACATCGAACTATTTGCAAGTCAATATCCCTAAATTAATTTCTCACTCTGACTGACGCCACCGGCAGAGGTGACTAGGTACCCAGTATATGATTTAGTTTAAAACGGCCTTAATAAAGATCAGCATCTTCAACATAGTTCTCTGTACTCACAAACTGATATTTACTAGAGCGACCCTCCATTGTGGGTGCAACAAATTATATTTCTCTGCGGCTTGGGCCAACACAGCAACAACTTAGTACGCACTTCAGGTAGCAATCTCCAGCCAACACCAGCTTTCTTTAGCTCGTCGCTCAACCAAGTCTCTTTCCATGCCCTAAGCACTGCCCCAAAAGCCTTGTACCGGCAACGCGCGCACCCCGGTACCAAGTGTCTGGCTAAGGTCAGTGTAAAAAGTGGAAATTTTTCTGTTGATTCGAAAATCACAATGAAAAGCAACATATTTATTAATAAGTGAGCTTTCAAGTATAATTTAAAGATTTATATTTCATAAACAGACTGTGATCAGGCATTTTCCTCGAGAACTACTTGCTGTTATAAATATTATACAGGGAGTACCAAGTTAACTTTGCGCCATTGCTAACTTCGTTAAATTAGCAAACTAGTAGGTGAAAACAGAAAAACAATTGAATGTAGCATTTCCGAGATATTACCAAATACATGATTTTTTTAAGTGGAAGACCCTGTATATTTTCTGGTATTTAGCAAGAATATTAAATTATCTACAAAAATATGTTGATGCACTCCTGTCCTAAAGTTGTAAAGTTACAAGCCTTTAAATTATTCTTTAAGTGAAGGGAACTAGAGTCGATAATTCAAAACAATCACATTACCTTGATAAACAAAAAACAATATACCTATCAAATTATTTTATATTGATTTTGTTTTGTGATTTAAATCATTCAAGTATTTCAAGCTAATATTTTGTTTTAAAATAAATTTACGCTTTTAGAAAAATGTGATATGCTAGAGGCATATTCACTTTGCCGAAGAAATGAGGTTGAAGTACGGGAAACCTACCAGCTTACATTTACAAACTATCAAGTATCCTGATACGTCTTTAAGAGGTCTTTAACATATTTAAATCAACTTCCAGGTTTGAAGCAAAACAAACTTAAATGTGTGTTACAATTACATACTGGACAATGGACATGTAGCAAAAGATAAATGTATACAGTTTTCGCCAATTTCCTGTAGAGCACAATTATTTCTGATTATCAGGTTTTTTTTAGAAAGTTTTAACAAGGAAGTTATTAACATTTTTACGTATAACTTTTACAGTTTATATTTGGAGAGTTGCTTTAGGGCCTGAGCATATGATTATGGCAAATACCTTCTTAAAATACACATTAAACATCAAAGTTGAGAAATTTTTCCAATTTTTTTATGTCCAAGTAACCACCTATTATACATCTAGTTTAAATTTTGCATGCCCGTGCCCTCAATTAGCATTTTATCTAAAGTCAAAAGTTATAACATAACTGATATGGCAGAGATGATTTCTTTAAAAATACCACTGTTTTAAATGCCTTGTAAATGTCTCATAAGACCTCTTTCCAGAAACTTAGATGTGCCAAAGAGTACTACATGGAACATATAATTAATTAGAGACGTTATGGAACATTATTAGATAGCATTCTATTGGTTAATTATTCACGGATCTATTTTCATCAAGAAGGGGCACCTGCTTATAATTACCATAGAACCTATGATTTATTGCACGAATTTTATTAAAATCGGTGGTTAGAAACAAATGGAACTATTCGCTTGCCTGTTCGTTCTCCAGATGTCACACCTCTAGATTTTTATCTATGAGGATATGTTAAAAACAGTATACATAGAAATGTACAGAAACGTGGTGGAGCTTCAAAACAAAATTTCTGAAATTATAAAATGTAATGATGGCAGAACTATTTGAAAAGCTACACGAAGTATACAAAAAAAGGGACAAAAAAAGGGACAAAAAAAGGGACAAAAATGTATTGAACAAGAGGGTAACATTTTGAACATTTAATAAATTACGTAATTGTTTTGGAAGTTACTTTGTGAAACTTCACAATAAAAATAAATAATTGTAAAAATACCTACTGTTGTTTCACGTGTCCAATTTTTACTACTTTATTTGGCAAAGAATATACATATACTTATACCATATTTATGCCTTATACAGGGTGTTCCAAAAGTCACGCACCACCTTGACAGTAAGTTTTCTAGGGATGTAATAGAGTGCTGGAAAAATGTTTAAAAAATTGTCGGTCCCTCACTATTGAAACTGTAAGCAATTTAAAATTAGAAAAAAAGGTAACACTGTTTAATAAATACTCGACACACTTTAACAATAACATGCATTACTTTATTAAAACAAATGTTCAAAATTTTGCCCATTTGCACATGTGTTGGCCCTTTTTACGAAGTTTTCGTGCATACGCTGGAACACTTCAGGAGTCACGGTAGCAACCATGGTTTTAAACCCTCAAAGCAATATTTCTCTCAGTTTTTTTTTCATTTCAAACTTTCCAATGCAATAACGCAATGAGTTATATATACAAAACAATCTTTTAGTACAAAATAACCCTGATAACCATTAAATTTATTACTGCAATTTTCCTCCTTTGAAGCCCCTTATTAGAAAATAAACATTTTTTTTCGCTATTCCTAATATTGCCTTACAGCGTGCCTACAAGGTGGTGCGCGACTTAGGACATCCTGTATTTCTAAATCATAAAATCGAATAGAAACATAGTAATTCGTTGTTTTTAATATAGTACGGAAATAACAACATGAATATTGTAATAATACTATTGTATTACTATTACAATAAAATTATTTCTCTACTGTACTAAAAACAACGAAAAAAACGAGCGCGAAATGATACTCATTTCTTTACGAGTATGAAGTTTGCTGCAAATCATAGGAGTAAAGAAATGAGTATTTGGAGTTATACGCTAACTATACTTATCTACGACTAAGTCTGTAATTCCTTTAAATTCAAGAAAAGTTTGATAGCGCAGCTGTGTTTGTATTTTCCTTAAGTCGTGTTGCTGTGGTAGTACGGTCATAGCTTCTTCGATTTAATTGCATCTGAATCACAATAGACCAATTGTGCACTAGTTGCTATGGCAAAAAATGTTGTATACAATGGACTAGATTTACTAATCAATGACAATGCATATAAGAACAGATTTCTTTAGTAGTACTAGAAAAAGCCTTTTAAATTCTTGTGTATTTTCACCTCATATTGCCACTTTTGTAGTTGTGTCTTTCAGATATAATTCGAGGAGGAGTCAACATTTTTGGAAGAGCTGTTGATAGGGTTATAAATACATTTGTTAGAATAGAAGACAGACTTAGGGCCTTACTTGAACTATTTAGAAAACAGCTTATAAAAGGAATTCCAGAATTAAATATACCTGTTTTGGATCCTCTTCATATTAATAAAATTGAATTTGATGTGAATCATGAGTCTGCAAAGTGAGTAAACCAGGTTTGTTATCATTCAATTACTATTTAAAATAAACAAGAAAAAAGTATTACTAACTTGTTAAAAATTCATTTAGGGTATCTATAGTTTTAAAGTTTCTTTTGTAATAATAGTAAGAGGCAAAATATATTATAAAACATGCATAATAATAAATGAATGTCTTTTTATAAGAAACTAAGGTACTTTAAAATAGTACGTACATTATACTCTTCAATTTAATGTATTGGCTTTGATGGTTTTAAGATAACGTACTTATAAAAATGTAAAACAGATTATGAGCACGTGAAACTTGTAATAACAGATTAACCGCATTATCTCAATGTAAGCGGTTGTATGTCTATAGTAGACATAAAAATGATAAATTTGTTTCTCTTTTTTGTTTGAAAAAAATTATGACAACGCAACGTATTTTCGTCAAGAATTTACAAAATTTAAAATTATTCGAAGAGGAAATTAGGAGATGAAGATCTTTACTACCCCCGCATAGTGTTGGTTCATTAAAATCTCAAAAATGTGTGTTCTTGTTTCTTCATTTGCCTGACATTTAATTAATAATGGAAATAAGAATTTATTAAAACTGATACCAGATAACCGGCTCCTCCGCCATTTACTAGATATTTTTTAGAACATTTCATTCTAGCAGCCTTAAATACAAAATTCGTGGGAGCAGCCTTAAATACTAAATTCGTGGGCACTTCATGTTTAAAATGCTTTGGCTACTGGAAATCATTAAAAGACCCCTATGAATTTAATCTGACCTGGTTGTAGATACAAAAATCGTTTGTTGCCGGGAACGGGTAAGGGAAAAAAATATAAGAAAAAGGCAAAAAAAATATTTTTACACATTTTTGATCTGTAGAAAATCCTACGTTAGATCTTTCAGTTTTATTCATTAACGTTATTAATTATAAATGTGTTTAAAAAATTGATTTTTAAACTAAATGCATGAGTTGGTATGGACTTACTGAAAGTTTGACGATGTTTTACTCAAAATACATTTTTTTATTTAACTCGTGATATCTTACAAACCCTCAACTTAATCGCAAAAATATTATTAGTAATTTTACTGGCTTTCCGACAGTGCCTCATTTTTTCGACTGAATTCGTAGTTATCGAAAAATTCACAAGAGAACTTTCTAATGCGAGGTGGGTACGTTGATCGACTGTTAGTGCCTGCGTTCCGTAATTATTTGTTTTATCTTTCTGCAATATGTATCATCGATTATAGTTTTTTTATGTATCTATACTACAGGTCAATTTAAAGAAATCTCTAACATTTCAAGTTTGTATGCGATAAATGGAGTTAGGTAACTGCTTTGCAGTTTAAACCATTTATAAAGTGTATTCTTTATAGGCGTCAAAAAACTAATTCGCAGCAAAAAATCTATACTACGTAAAACCAACCGTTTTTTCCTTGCATTCGTAAGATTTCCTCTTATGCCTGCTTTATATTCTAGTTGTTAATAGTTATATTGAGTACATTACAAAATTATTTGTTGTACCTACTTCACCCATATCGAAAAGGAAGTAAAAAAAAGCGACCGATTGTGCGCCGACTACTAACCGCCAAAAGGCCTCAAAAGTAAAAAAGATAATATAGCTCGCAAATAAAATGTATAATGATAGAAAAAAATAAATAAAAATGAATTGCAATCTATTATATGGATTTTATTTAGTTACTTATTTTTTTACCCATATATCAGCGTTATGAAAATCGGGGGCCTTAGAATCCAACTTTAAACTAAAAATATTAAAGGAAATTCTTTAATATTTTTTAGTTTAAAGTTGGATTTTAAGGTGAGCGTAGCATCGACATTACATCGCATCGTGTTGAACTCGATACGAAAAGTAACGCAAACAAGTATATAAGGTAATAAATATTATACTTAAAATACAATATTATCAATATAATACAACGTCCATATTTTGTAGATGTATTTCATAATTTTGAATTTTAAGGTCGGTTAATAAAATAAGCAAAGAAAAAATAATTTCCTTTAGCCGTGTGCGAATACCATGTTTTTAATAGGAAAGCGTATAAGCACCATTTGGCTTCCTTGGGTCTCTTAAGGTTGGGGTTTCGCAGAGTAAGAAGTATGCATTTATTTTTTAGTTTGATATAAAAGTTTAAAAAACAAACATGGTCAATTTTTAAAATGGTTTCAGAACATTGGTACTATTTCCACGAACATATTAGTATAAAATTTTATTACAGTTGCTTGATAATTTATGTTATAATTAAAATTTGTCTTCTAACAATGAAAGCAGATATAAGTATGTAAATATTTTCATTATCAGAATATCAGGCCAAAAAATTTAATTACAACAAAAATTAACAAATAAAACTTTGTATTATTACAATCGTTAGAACAATGGCAAAGTCTTAAAACTATTTCAAATACTTTACGACTTCTGTTTTATAAGAAACGAAAAATATGCCTACTTCTTCTCATTCTGCGAATTTTCAACCTTAATATGTTATTATAAATATCAAAAACTCATTGTTTTGCAAAATTCTGTTCAGTAGTTAAAATGACTAGGTTAAACTTGTTTCTTACAGACTGTGCGTCACTGAATAGGTGTTTCAGTATTATACTTAATTACAATCAAAGCTCATACGAAATTATTATTTTGCAGATTAAAAGGAAACGCTGAAGATGTAACAATTAAACACATTTCAAAATTTACTGTAGATAAAGAAAAATTTGCCGACTTAGGAAATTTGAAATTTAAATTGGATTTGAACTTAACTTTTCCTTATATAAGAGTAAATGGAACTTATAAAATTAATGGATCAGTTGGACAAACCTTTATAATACATGGGAGCGGACCTTTTTGGTAAGGAAATTCACATATTGCAGATACTCTTGTTAAAACTTTAACGGAATTTTTAATAATTTTACATTTTATACTTACAATGTTTGAATTTTGTGTGAGACACTGAAATAGAAAATCATAATTTTATTTAAAAATAAAAAATAAATTAGGTTTCCTCTTCTTGGTAAAAGTGTAAGATATAGAGTGAAATGAAAAATAATAACGCTGCAAAATATTTTTTTTTGCTAATTATTATTTAGTACTTTTTACAAAACTTATCATAGATAAGTACTACAATATATCTTTTTAAACAATTATTTTCCCGGCTATTTGCCAAAACGCTGAAACTTGGATTACAAAAAAGAAAATATGCACATTATGTTCAGTGTGACTGACTCAATAATGTCATTTTTAATTCCAACTATTCTGTTCAGTAAAACGAAAAATAAATAAAACAAAAGGTACTCACCAGTTAAACAATCACTTTAAAAACTTTAAGACATCTGCCGACACGTGTTTCTGCTTTTATCTTCATTGTTTAAAAGGATATATGTTGTACTTATCTGTGATAAGTTTTGTAAAAGTAGTAAATAATAATTAGCAAAAATTGTTCAGCGTTATTATTTATACTCATAATTTTATGTTAGACGACTACATTAAATATTGGGAAATTGCTAAAGCCATTAAAGAAATGAAAATTATAACTATATAGAGAAAATTTAAAGTAAACGAGAATCTTCTAGAAACCATAAGTCTATTCTTAAGTTATAAATATGTAATAAAAAATCAAAACACTGATTTTTCATAATCTTTATGTCTCCAATAATACCTTCTGAAACATATGTATTCGTGTTCTTTCTACGCCAGCATGTAAAAATTAGCTACTATGTTGTCTTATACAGGGTGTCCCAACCAAAAAGTAGGCACACTGAATAACTTTGGAGATAAATTTTTTTTGAAAAATTGGTGAAACACGTCGACCTTGTTTCCAAGGGGGATATATTTTAATGTGATACTTGTATATCTATCATCATTCCTCTACCCTACACGGCCACCCCCTCAAAAATTCAAATTGCAAGGGGGTCGAGTGATACATCTTTTGAAAGGTCTTTCAATTCCCTACATAACTGTGTATTTTTTTTAACTGTTATCGCTTCGTTATTAAGGAAAATAATTTTATTTTTGATGATTACACACAATCGAAGTCGTTTAAAAAATCTAAAATACGCGGCACTGGGTATTGAAATGTATAAAAAAAACTACATTTTTTAGTGCTCTCAAATCAACACGAGTTTTTTCGACAAAAAACACTTTCCTTGTCCATTTAGTTTTAGAATAATAAAAGACTCATAAGTTTTTGATAGTCCTTGAACATTAATTTGTTCACAACCAATTTTAAATCGAGATACATTTTACCAGAGTGAATTCACAAAATAGTTTATACCCTTCAAGAGAGAATAGAAATTGTCAGCATTTATTTTAAAAACGATAATTGTGCTAGAGCTACGGAGTGCATATTCAGTAGAAATCATCCAGATAGAAAGGTTGGTTCTCAGTATGTTTTACAATTATTGACAAAATTTATGGAAACAGGTTCTGTAGGAAACAAAAAGCATGAACCTCAGAGACCTATTAGGAATGAAGCAGTCGAAGTGGCAGTTCTGGGTCATTTGCAGATGGATAATACTCAATCGATCAAGAAAGTAGCTGAGGCTTCCGGTGTATCACGAAGCAGTGTTCATCGAATTGTAAAGGCCCACAAATTTCATCCATATAAATTTAAATTGGTACACGAATTAAAACGAAGATGATCCCGATCGTCGGCTTGAATTCTGTGAGATTTTTTAGTGAACAATTAAACGGTAATGCCAATCTACTGTACAATACGTGTTTTTCTGATGAATCGACATTTCAGTTAAATGGGTAGGTAAACAGGTACAATTGTAGGTATTGGGGTGAAACCAATCCACATTTGTTCATGGAAACTCATACCCAAAGACCTCAGTAGTTAAATGTTTGGGCTGGCATCTTAGGGGATCACATTGTCGGGCCGTTTTTTTTCCTGATAATTTAAATGGCGAAAGGTACCTCGATCTGTTAGAAAATAACATCGACCCAATGATTACCCAAATCCTCGAGGAAGACGATAATCTTTTAGAGGGCGAACTGTTTTTTCAACAGGATGGGGTACCCCCACATTTTGCTATAGCAGTCGGTCAATTTTTGGATAATCGGTTTCCTGAGCGATGGATTGGAAGAAGAGGTCCTTTGGCCCGCTAGGTCACCCGATTTAACTCCCTTGAATTTCTTTCTGTGGGGACATTTGAAATCGAAGGTATTTGCAACAAAACCCGCATCTCTGGAAGAGTTACGTGAAAGAATTGTTTGAGAATACCGTTTATTGACTCTAGATGTGTTCAGAAATGTTCGTACAGAATTTCAAGACAGATTATACTACTTTATGGAAGTCGGTGGGGGTCATTTTGAACAATACATACGATAATTTAAACTGCTTTTATTTTTATTTCCCGAACCTAAAATAATGAAACAATTATTTCTCAGGAAAGAATCGATAAAAGTTTAAAAAAATACACAGTCATGTAGAGAATTGAAAGACCTTTCAAAGGATGTATCACTATTTATGTATTTGATGTTAAATACTTCGTTTTTAAAAGGCAAATAATTCGAAAAACAAGCAATTTATTATTCGTATTTGAATTTACAAGTAACGTACAGTTCAAACAATGAGCGAAATCTGCCTTGGTAATCGCAGTCACATATATTTATAAACTATGCTTTGCAATGTCAGCAGAAGCTGTAATCGTAAAAATGATATCAAGTTAGCATTCATAATTCGTCCATCCCTAAGATGAAAACAAAGGGGTAGGTTTGTTTTCTTGTTTGATATCATTTTTCGAATTATGGGTTACAAATAACTGGGTAATCTTATCTTTATTTTTTTGATAAGTACCTGTATAATATATATAATAATATGATAATAATTAAAGTTATACAAATATAAAGTAAAATATCATTAGTTCCAAGCTTTTGAATTTCTTCTAAGTCCTGAAGGTGAGTGGTTTCGGCAACGCAATAAATATCGTCTAATTTATCGGTATGTACTTCCTGTAGTACCATGGGTACCTCGTTGTGTGATAACATTTTTTTTGTTCTAATAGGTAGGAGTTCGATGGGTTTTCCTTGGATGGAAATGGCATTATTTTCGAAGTTGTAATTGTTTATGTGAATCGAACAGCTTTGTGGTAGGTAGATTAGATGTGGTTCGCTTATTTCAGCAAATTCACTTTCAGGGCATAATTTCTGTACCTTTGTTTTGTTTGCAGGTATTATTATAATGTGGGCGTCGTCCACTGGTTCGACTATGGTGGATGTGATTTTATGCACCTGGATAGTGGGGCAGTTATTAAGTTGATTTCCCCTAAGTACATGTGGGATACAATCATCCTGGAAAGGTGGTTGTTGTACAAAGTACACGCACAGGTCTTCAACCATCGGGCATGGATTTCTGGAGTAGTAATGGTTTGTCGAGTTCATCAGGATGTATGGTTTTGGGGGTACAATGATTTTATTGTTAACGGGGATCGGGAATAAGTGATAATAATCATATAGATTCTCGTCCGTTATAGGTATGTGGAAGATGAAACATAATTTGTCTAGTATGTAATGAATTTCTACTTTTATAATTTCTAAATAAGACTGTTCGAACTTAAATGTAGGTAATCCATTTTTATAGATTTCCTGTATAACATTTTTCATTTGTTTTATTTCATTTAGGGGCAATAGGTTATTATGTATTATCCCTAGTCTGGCGAATAATATTGAGTTTTCGAGTGTATCTAATATTTCAATTATATTCTGGCAATCAATTATCATTACGTCTAGATAATTTTGAATATTTAGGAACAGTGTATATTTATTCAAATTGCTTTCCAATGTTCTCATCTTTTTGTTGATTACAACCTAATTACTTATTACCGTGTTCAGTGTCTCTTTACTCTCATTCATAAAACTTTTTATTATTGTAATATAGTTTTCAAGATCATGGTGTAACTTTTTTTGATTTTTTGTCTAAGGTGTTAATTGCATTGTCGTATCTTTCCGCGTCGTCTGAGTCTAATAAACCAAAGGCCCATTTGGAGCCTTTTCCTACAATATTAAGTAGTCCTCGTTTTGTACGTAAGTTGAAAGAGGGTTTTATTTGGTTTAACTTTGTTTGGGCCTTGTCTCTCAAATAGTTTAAGTGATTATGAATTTCGTTTATTGAGGGATATAGTTCATCCTTTTTGTCGATCATTGGTACTATCGATCTTTCGTTTGTTTCGATAGCTCTCAGAGGGTCGATAAAAAGATTTAAATCAATATATTTTATAAAAAGAGTGTTTATGATTCGTTACCTTGGCTTTACTGATTAAGAAGGGCAGTAGGGGGTTAGTTAAGGGTGTCAATTTAATTTGTAGATGTACTGGCATCATTTGCAGAGTGAATACTAGTATTTTCCACATCTGAAACAGATAATGTTTCTTTAGATCTTAGTCGTATTGGTTTAATTTCTTGTTTATGATATATACGATTATCTTTGGTTTTTATTTTATTATCTAAGTCTTTATCAATTATTATTTTTTTGTATTTTGGGGCTATTTTTTCTACGTATATTTTGAAGTAAGAAAGCTTCAGTTTCTGGTTTAAATACAGGGAATTCGGTTCTGTCTTGATTTTGTCTGGTTAAGTCTTTTACCTTGTTATTTTGTTTATTTATAAACTCGTTCATAACTTTCATATTTCTTTGTTGGTTTTCAATATAATCTGACATTATTTTATTTTTCCGAGAGGTTAAAAGGCGTGTCGAACTCTAAGTTTGCTTTTATGATTTGAAAAGGTGTGTAGCGTGTAGAGGAATGTATGGTATTATTATATGTTAATATTGCAAGGGTCATTAATTGTTTTATATTTTGTCTTGGGCTTTCTAGTTCTAAAGCTCGTAATTCTTCTATGAGTGTGGAGTGTAGTCTTTCAATTGGGGCATTACTATTTGGATGTCGGATTGTGACGTGGTGTAATACTATGTTATGTTTTTTGCAAAACTCTGAAAATAGGTTATTTTTGAATTCGGTACCTGGATCACAGGTTAGTTTTTTGGGAATACCGTAATGTGAAAAGAATATCATTAATTGATCTAAGATATCATTTGTTACAAGATGAATAGGGTATGCTTGTGCAAATTTCGAGAAAGAGTCAATTACCATTAGGAACTTTTGTCCACTTATTGAGAAAGTGTCAATATAAATATGTTCGAACGGGTGTTCGCCTATTGGGAGTCGGTTTTAATTCAAATTTAGGGGTCGTCTTTCGTACTTAACTGATTGACAAGTTATACAATTATTTATATAATTCGTTATGTGGTTAGTCATTTGGGGCCAATAATAAGTTCTTGTTAGCGCTGTTTTTGTTTCGGTTATACCTCTGTGTGTGGTTTTTGTCTCATGGTGATTTTGGATGGTTTCTAATTGTTCGTCTTTGTCAACTATTTCTTTAACTATTTTGTTTGTTTGAATAAGTTTGTATGCTTTATCGTTAAAGTATTTTTGTAAATTGATTATGACATTGTGTACAAAATTTGATTGTATTAGTAGGCCATAAGTTTTATTTGGTTTAATATAATTTTTAAACGTTTCTACTAGATGTTCTTCGAAATTTTGAATGGGCAATGTCACTTTTATTCGATCTTTAACATTAAAAGGTTTTTCAAGCTTAATTTTTGGTTTTATTAAGTCTCTTGTTACGTTTAGTATGATCTGGTTCCTAAATCCATTTATCGGTTGTTCGGTTATGGGTATATTTAGTGTGGGGTTCGATTGGGAGGAATGTACTGTTTCATTTGAAGGGTTTTTCTGTTTTATTATGACGTCTGAAATTATGTTTATTTTTTTGTTTGTTGTCTCTGGATTTGTGTCTAATTGTTCAATAGGTGAATTTTCTAACGTTATTAAATCGTCCAAAGCTATGTCGGGAAAATCATCGGTTATTCTGTTTTCGCTAGTGTCCGCGTTACCTATCATTGATTGTGTTTCAATCGGGTGTATTTCTATACGCGATAGGGCGTCTGCAACTTTATTTTCGCTGCCTTTTTTATACATAATTTCGTAATCATATTCCATGAGTTTTAAGCGCCAGCGCATTAATCTAGAGTTAGGTTCTTTACCCATTGGAGTGGTTTATGGTCCGTGATGATGGTGAACTTACGTCCGAATAAATACGGACGGAAGTATTTTGTAAAATTTACAATACTTAGTAGTTCCTTCTCTATTGTGCTATAATTTTGTTCAGCGTCATTAAGCGTGCGACTTGCGTAAGCAATTGGTCTATCTTTTCCTATCGGGCCCTGGGATAAAACGGCTCCTATGGCGTAGTTTGAAGCGTCACTAGTTAAAATAAAGGGCTTTTCGAAGTCCGGGTATTGTAACAGGGGTTCATTGGTCAGAATTGTCTTACAAAGTTCGAATGCATTTTTAAACTCATTGTCATGTATTATTTTAGTACCTTTCTTTAAACACTTCGTTAGCGGCTTTGTAATTTTTGCGAAGTCTTTTATAAACTTGCGGTAAAATCCTAAAAGTCCTAAAAAAGATTTTATTTCCTTTTGCTGTGTTTGGTAATGGGAATTTTGAAATGGCTTTTATTTTATTCGGGTTAGGCCTAATTCCTTCCGGCGTAATTACGTGCCCTAAAAACTCGACATTTTGTCTTAAAAACTCTGACTTGTCTAGTTGGATTTTTTAATTTCGCGTCTCTTAGTTTTTGAAAAACTTGTTTTAGATTTGATATGTGTTCTTGAAGGCTGGTGGAAAAGATAATTATATCGTCCATATAGACTAGGCATATGCTGTTTTGTAAATCTTTTAACACGTGGTCCATGACCCTTTGAAAAGTGGCTGGGGCGTTTTTTAGCCCAAAAGGCATACGAAGGTACTCGTAGTGCCCGTGCTCTACGTTGAATGCGGTTTTTTGTACGGACTGAGGGTCTATTTCTATTTGATGGAAACCGCTCGCTAAGTCTAATGTGGTAAAGTAATTACACTTCCCGAGTTTGTCTAGGATGTCTTCGATGTTAGGTATCGGGTAGCGATCGTCAATAGTCTTGTCGTTTATCTTCCTATAATCTACAACTATACGCCATTTTTTCTTGCCGGAGGCGTCCGCTTTTTTGATACAATCCATATCGGACTTGACCAGGGGATTGACTATGTCTAATTACTCCGTCATTAAGCATTTTATTTATTTGTCTATTTACTTCTTCTTTGTGACAAAAAGGGAACCTATAGGTTTTAGTGTGAATCGGTAATTCGTCTGTCGTTTTTATTTGGTGTTTTACTGTATTTGTAAATGTTAGTTTAGAGTCGTCATTATGAAAAATGTCGGGGAAGTTTGAAATTAATTTTAAAATGGCATTTTTCTCTTCTTCATTCATGTGGTCTATTCTGATATTATTTAACCTGTCTGTATTTTTTGTATTTGTCTGATAATTGGGCATAAAGTTTTCAATGTGATAAAAGTCAAATTGGTCACCTTGTAGCTGTTGGGCTTTAAAAAGGTCGGTTAAATTCTAGACATATAGTTTTGTCTGTAACATTTTGTATTTCAAATCTAGCATGGTAATTTTCTGCAACCGTAAGGGTTTCAGGGATATAAAATCCATTAATATTAGTTTCGGGTATTAGTATTTCTCCATAAGGTATATTTACTGGGAATGGTCGTTCTAGGCATTCGCGAGGTGGAATTTCTATTTTATATTTGTTTTGTGAATTTTGATCTCTGTAATGAAATGGTATTTGTACTGTATCGTTAAATAGTACCTGGTTTGTAAAATCCATTGTTAACTTGAGATTTCGTAACTCGTCTAGTCCAATGATGCCGTCAAAGTAGTCAGAAAATGGGAACAAAGTGAATTCTATGTTACCTTTAGTTTGAAATTCCTCAAATGCAGGAATTAATGCTTTGCATACTACTTCGCGATTTCCCATTGGTGTTTTTAATACCGAAGGGGCTTTGTATATGTATTCTGGGAAATATAGTTCGGCAATACTAGGTCTTAACATTGAGACATTACAACCTGTATCTATTAGTAATTTTATATTGGGTTTATTTATTTGAATATACGGCAACGCGTTTACATATGCGTTAAGGGCTATATCTGGTCCTCTGTATTCGAAGTACTGTGAAAATTTTCATCGTCATTATTTATCTGTTCGCTGTCCGGATTTTGCATAAAATTTAAGAAATTGTCCGTGTATAATTCTGGATACATGTCTGGAGGGTACTCATTAAATCGTTCTTTCATTTCGTCATTAAAATAGAAAGGATCTTCTGAGGAAATATTATTTAATTCTTCAGCTATATATTTGGGGGTTGGTTTAGGTTGAAACCACGGAAATTTACTTTGAATTTGTTGTGCATTCAAAGGTCTTTGTTGGGAGAAGTTATTTTGTTGTCTTTGTGTAGAAGATTGTCGGCTTTGTGTGGACATTGGTGTTGGTTGGTATTGTCTAAATTGATTTTGTCTGAATACATTACTGTTATTTGTGTTTTGTCTAAATGTTTGCGAGTTTGTTGGGAAATGTTGGGGAATAAATCTCGGCTGAATATTTATCGGTTGGCTGGGAAATACAGGTTTCTGATAATTATTTTGGAAATTTCCAATTGGCATTTTATAATTTTGATTTTGTAAATTTGGAAAATTTGGTTTTAAAAATTGTGAATTTACTTGTTTTTTCTGCATACGATTTCTAAATTCTAAATCAGCTTCTTCTTCTCTGACATAGCCTATGGCTTGTTCAATGCTATTTGGGTTTTTACATTTAACAATTATTTGTGTATTTCCGGATAAATTATTAATGTACGTTTTTAAAGCAATTTTTTTCATAGTATTCGATTTTTATTCTTTTGGTCTCAATATTCTCACCAATTTCGTTTAATTTTGCAACTAATAGACTTCTAAGAGTCTGTAACCTTAAGCCAAATTCTATTAGATTTTCATTTTTATTCAGGGTGGTGGACATAAGGTCATTAAGTAGGGTGTCCTCGCTACGTCCGTCTGAGAAAGTTTGCGTCAGTATTTGTTTAATCAAGGGCCAGGTGTTTAATTCATGTCTGGGGCCAATAATTTCTGAAGCGTGCCCTCTGAGGCGTGAAACTATCGTATTTACTACACATTTATTAATTGGGTTATTAAGCTCTCTTAAATTTTGAAATGTGGACACTAGGTCCTCACAAGCTCTTATGAATGGTGTTAAGAGATGTTTATCTCCATTAAAAAGAGGAATATTGTCTGAGTAAATTCTGTATAAAGATGAGTCCATTTTTTTTATGCAAGTATGAACAAAAATACCTATATGTTACGAAGGGTAATGGAATCTGACCACTTACCTACAAATATAAGCAAATCTTATATTTGTTACTAAATGCCTGTTCTTATGATGAGTGTTGGAATCTGACCACACACTAACAATTGTAGAAAGTCTATCAATTGCCATTAAGCTAGAATTATTGATATGCGAGTTTGAATAAAATACCTATATGTTACGAAGGGTAATGGAATCTGACCACTTACCTACAAATATAAGCAAGTCTTATATTTGTCACTAAAAATATCTGTTCTTAGGATGAGTGCTGGAATCTGACCACACACTAACAATTGTAGAAAGTCTATCAATTGCCACTAAGCTAAAGTTGTTTTTATTCCTGTCGTTATGATGGATACTGGAATCTGACCACGTATCAATTATTATAAGCAAGTCTTATAATAATCACTAGACTATGAGAACGTATTAGTTGAATTACAAAAATTGAAGAAAAATTTTCTTCAAACAAATATTTTAAACTGAATAGTATTTTTTTTCAGTCGAAAACAAATGAAAAATATGTTTCTCTTAAAATTACGTGTATCTAGATTGATACTCTACAGGATAATTATTTTTGTTAAATAAAACCTTGTAGTTGTTCACAATGAACGGCCTAATAGCTACATTTTTCCGGAGAGAATCTAAAATGATTTTTAGAAACTTGGAAAGAAACAGAAGGATTAAACTCGACTTACCTCGATGGTTTGCGTTGTCTGTCCGTCTGGAGATTCGTCACTGCTGGGCTGGAACTCGAACTTTCACTTTTCTAAACTTTTGAGCAATAAAGAATTGAGATTCACGATATTTTTCCGTAAAATACCTTTGCTCATCCTACCGACTGCGCCATTTATGTATTTGATGTTAAATACTTCGTTTTTAAAAAGCAAATAATTCGAAAAACAAGCAATTTATTATTCGTATTTGAATTTACAAGTAACGTACAGTTCAAACAATGAGCGAAATCTGCCTTGGTAATCGCAGTCACATATATTTATAAACCATGCTTTGCAATGTCAGCAGAAGCTGTAATCGTAAAAATGATATCAAGTTAGCATTCATAATTCACTCGACCCCTTTGCCATTTGAATTTGTTGAGGGGGTGGCTGTGTAGGGTAGAGGGATGATGATAGGTATACAAGTATTGCATTAAAATATGTCCCCCTTGGAAACAAGGTCGACGTGTTTCACCATTTTTTCAAAAAATTTTTATCTCCAAAGTTATTCAGGGTGCCTACTTTTGGTTGGAACACCCTGTATAAAGATATATAAAGACGGTAAAAATATTTTTCTTTTGTGAATATAATATGTGGATGCAGAACGATCGTTTTGTTTATACAAAAACATTTAGTCATCGCAACGTACGCCCCTCAGGAAATAGACTGCGGAGAATTTAAATTTACAGTCGAGCCCATCCACGCGGTAACAATTTAATTACCTATATATCTCGTTTATATATTCGATCATTTAGCATACGCTCATAATTGGCAGTGTAATTTGGTAACTCTAGGTGGAATTCATTTGTTTTCTGCTAGGTGGTAATCCTAGGCCGTTAAACAATTTTCCATCATGGCAGGATTAGTCAATTGAACTATGCCAACAGATCAGAAGCTTTACTTAGTAATATAATTACAGACATGCCAAGTGACGTTTAGATTTCTTGACACACTCTTCAGCTTCATTTTTTTAAATGGCGACTATAATTTATTATTATATCTGATAGCATGTTTTATTAAGTACCGGCTAACAGATTAAGCTGACTATGAACTGGTAATACGTATTCGGTTCCATGCATTGGCTGCTTGTGTTTTATCGTGACACTAGCGGATGACGACAAAAGACTAAAACTCATTTTGTACACTTTTATAGACAACTCGCACTTTAGATTAGCTTAAAGTAGACGGTGTATTTTAATAATTATAAATTCCATCAATTTATTGACATTTTTATGGAGCTGTCATAAAGGGCCGTCATATATTTAAAAAAATGTGTGTTACATTTGTAAAAGTTTGAATAACAGAAAAAACTATTTGTATTTCTACTTGGCATAAATAAAACTTTGACAATTTATATTTTGTTTTTTTAAAACAATTTTAATTTCCAATATGGTACTATGTAGTTCTGTCCCAGATTTTTCAACTCTGCTAATAATGCTATTTCATCATCGTCGGTGTCGGTATTGTTATAAGTTATTAAACAAAATAATTCGAGTTTCATTAAGATCTCCATTACTGCACTGTTTTTTTTCTAAAACAAGGAATGACATGAACTGAAGCAGAATTTATTTGTTTGAACAATAACAACAACATTTATTCTTTTCATAAATTACCATGACAATACTTATATCGATCAAAGCTGAAAATAATTTGACTTACTTTAAATTTTACATCAAATTTTCTGACATTTGTAAGCTTAATTTGTTGCACACAATAATAAAATGGAAACTTATTATTTTCACTGATAAAGATAAAATATTGAACAATACAATTTTTATTATTGCTTTAAGAAACTTGTTTGATTATCGCAGAACGCAGGTCATCGCCTCGTTTTTGTCAATCAAACTATAGATGCCATAATCAAACTTGTATCATCACTAATAACCATTACAGTTTAGGAACAATCTTTTTTGCAAGGACTTTACGTCCTAAATTTAATGCCTCTAGTACGAGTCGCCTAAGTAATAATCATATCTGATTTATGTTTCAGGATTAACCTAATTAATTTGAAAGTTGGTACCTCCTCTACCTTAAAATTTAATCTTCCTGCTCGCTTAAGACTTGAAGACATTAATGTGGATGTAAAACTAAAAAAACTTGAAGTAAGATTATTATACGATTAAAAAAATAAACGTAAATTAAAAATTATCATATTCTAGAACAACTTTGAAAATCTCATGAACGATAAGGAAACAGGGGAGTTATTCAATAAAGCTATATCAGAAATGGCACCAGAAGCATTAGATATATTGTGGCCAGAAATAAAGCCATCTGTGGAGGCACAAATTAAGAAAGTAAGTTTATTGTTAATTATTACATTAAATTATGCCACACATATCTTGAAACAATTGGTGCCCAATTCATATCAAGGTTGAATTTAAATAAATTTTAATTATTAATACCGCTGTTAATGCTGATTAGCAGTGTTTTTAGCTCTGTGATGTAATGAATAATGGCATCTTCTTTCATCCAGACGACTCGTCAAAACCGTTGATTGAAATATTATGCTTTAAACATTACTGCCCCAGTAATATGATGGCCATAGCACAATTACACCAACCATTAACACCTTCACTAACTTGTCACATTCTAGGTTTTACCGTATTTGATTATTTATTTATTTATCCCACTTCTGATGTTGAATTTTCTATATTAAAAGCATAAACAAAGATGTAACACAAAGATAAAATAATAACGACCACACCGAACAAGGCTCATAGTTATTCTGAGGTGCGATACATAATTAATATACGTATGTCAATCAGAGTACACTATTACTGAATTACCACCTGGACATGTAATGTTGCAATATGTTTGGCGCTAACAGAACCGAAACTATTTGGACAAAATGAGTAATCTTCTTAAAATTTTATTAAAAAAAATTATACCTTAACTTTACAAGATGTTACTGCGGGAAGAAATATCCTCTATTGTTTTACATTCCTTGAGTAGAAAACTCCATGCAGGTAGCTACAGTTGCCTCCATGGCAATATTGTCTGTCGCTCTGTAAACACAGGGTCTTTCAATTGCGGTCACAAATGATCGACCGACTGCCTGCAGTGGTTTCCTTTGTGTCGCGCCAATATCCATTTGGCATGATGACGGTCTCTCGATGCTAGGGCCAGGCAGGACTATTGCCTTTTTACCCTAGTCATCGCTGTAGACCTGGACCGGCCTCGTGCAGGGCGGGGTTAACTTACTTTACGAACGGCCCCACTCACAAATGTGAGCGGTGCCGAAGATTTCGGTCAACCTCCCTGGGTCCTGGCTGATGAACCCTGCTGGCTAGGGCCTCTTCTGGCGCTCTTCTGTCTTCGTCTTCTTTCTTCGCCAGCTTGTCACCCCCGGGGGTAGTCATCTGTCTGTCAGGGACTGTGTGGATATTCTGTGACTTGGGATTGACTGCCAGTACACAAAGTGTCAAATGACACATTGTCATCTGGATCATCGGACAAGGTGAGGATGAACTGTGTAGCTCTAGGAGGTGAAGGCCTAAGTGCTTTCTTAGCACTTCGTCCTTCACGGAGCCAGGGGGACATCGGGCACTGGTCGGTTTACTGACCGGCGCCCGCAAGGTTTGTGGGAGGGTGGTTGGTCGTGTCATGTCTTTTCAGTGGGTTTGGTCCATCTGTAAGGAAAGGATTAGTTATACTTACCCGTTATCCAGTAACTGTACCTTCGGCCTCTTGTGCCTCGGTGCGTCGGCCGGATCATAGGAGGTGGCCTCCTTGATCAGGTGGTTCCTGTGCTCCTCAGCTAAGGTGTACAGTTTCTTCGCTCTATCCCGGATGATTTCGGTGACTGGTGTGTACTCCAGGTCCCTGAAGATGTCAGCGTTTCTAACGTACCATGGTGCGCCCACCGCTGTCCTGATGGCCACGTTTTCCACGGCTTGGATCTTCTTCAGATAGGTCTTCGCTAGGTATCCCCATGCTACGGAGGCGTAGGTCAGCTGTGGTCTGATGAGTGCTTTGACTAGCAGAAGCTTGTTCCTCAGACTGAGCCTGCTCTGGTTCCCTACCATCGGGTAGATGAGAGCTCTCGTCCGCTTGGCCTTTACCACGATGGCTTCGGTGTTCTGTCTCCATGTCAGGCCTTTATCCATGATTACGCCAAGGTACTTGACGAAATCGTGCCATTGGATGTCCTCGCCGAACATGGAGACGTGTCCTGTGGGGGTTTCCTTGCGTCCTTTCTTGAAGAGAATCATCTGGCTTTTCTCCGCGTTGACTGCGACTTTCCACTTGATACACCATTCTTCCAGAAGAGAGGCTGCCTCTTGGAGTCTTCTGGTGGCTGTTCCCGCTCTCCAGGATCTGGCCGTGACGGCCGTGTCGTCCGCGTAGAGTGCCATTGCGGTGCCTTCGGCCCTTGGGAGATCAGAGGTGAAGACAGCGAACAGATGGGGTGACAGCACAGAGCCTTGGGGGATTCCGGCTTCCATCGGTCGATACGTGGACACACAGTCCCTGATCTTCACTCGCATCTGTCTCCCGTGCAGGTATGATCTAACTAGTTTGACGAGTGCAATGGGATAACCCATACTCATCATTTTAGCTAGTAGACCATCGTGCCAGACCCTGTCGAAAGCCTTCGCAACGTCCAGGAGTAGTGCCGCCGTGACCTGTCTTTGGTTGAAACCTTTGGTGACTTCTTCGGTGATCCTGAGCACTTGGAGTTCCATACTATGTCCTGTCCTGTACGCGAACTGTTCATCCGGGATGATTTGGAGCTCTTCCGTTTCCTCTTCTATTCTTCTCAAGATGACGCGCTCGGCTACCTTGCTCACAGCTGAGAGTAGGCTGATGGGCCTGTAAGAGGAGGGAAAGAGTAGTTCCTTACCTGGCTTCGGGATGACTATGACGTCGGCCTTCTTCCACCTGTCCGGAAAGTATCTGAGCCTCAAGATCCCGTTGATGATATTCACCAGGGCTGCCACCCCTTTGCTGGGTAGCTTCTTGAGGGCGATGTTTCCGATCTTGTCACATCCAGGAGCTTTCCTCGGCTTTAAGCTCCTTAGAATTTCCTTGACCTCCTCTGGAGTGGTCAGACGGATGTGATCATCGTCTGGAAGGCGGAGAATCCGACGCACTCTGCGTTCCACGTCATCAACCCAGTCCTCGTCCTCATCATCGAGTTGGTTTTCCCTACACTGCAGTTCCAAGCTGTCCGCGAATGCTTCGGCTTTTTCCTGGCAAGTGTAGACAATCCCATTCTCTCCGTGGATTGGGGACATTGGTTTCGGCCTGTTCCGCAGAGCACGCTGGGTGTTCCAGATGCTCCTGTCCTGTGGGTCCAGTGATTCCAGGTAACGCTGCCATCCTTCTTGACGGTGTTCCTGGAGGGCAGCTTTGACTCTCCTGTTCAGCGTGTTATACGCGTGCCTGTCCTCAGGGAGTTTAGTCCTTTGGGCCCTTTTCTTCGTCCTTCGTCTGTCCCGAATCAGCTGCCTGAGGTCATCCGTGAGGTTTGCCATCGGCGTTGGTGCCCTTCTGGTCTCTGTCTCTGTAGTGCTTTCCTCCATCGCTTCCTGGATCTGGTTTTCCAGGGAGGTGATGGCCCCTCTCCACATCTTCCTCGGATTCAATCCTGGGAATATGTGCAATGTTCCTTTGCAGTGCTGCACGGAACAATTCCCAGTCTGTCCTCCTTTTGACGAAGGTTCCAGTGTCCACATCATCCTTCTCTCCTAGTTCCAAGAAGATCGGATTATGCTCGGTGGAACCTTCCGTCCTGGTAGAGATTTCCGCATTGAGGGTCATATCCTTCATTATAGCGATGTCCAGCACATCCGGTCGGTGGACCCATTGTCGTGCGTCGGCTCGTCCGGTCCTAGTGCCTGCATGTTGCCAGCGTGTCGTCCCAGGAATCTCACCAGATCTCGTCCTAGAGTGTTGGTGACTCTGCTGTTCCATTCCTGTGACTTGGCGTTCAGGTCCCCTATGGCAAGCACCTGAGTCTGGTCCTGGAATATTGCATCCAGGTCCGTGTCCAGGATCCGGCATCGGGGCGGCTGATAACAGGATACCACTTGAATGTCGCCATTTCGTGCCGTTGACACTATTACGGCGGTGGCTTCCAGGTTTTCCATGTCCGGCAGCACGATTGGATGGTGGTCGATCGACTTCTTTACCAGCAGGGCTACTCCTCTCATCGGCCTCCTTTGTGTCGTTATCCTAAGTTGTGTCCATTCTTTCAACTTAGCAGCACCGTGCCGATGTGGACCATATGTCCGAAACACATGTATCCACGGTTTACATCCTTTTTGTGTGGGCCTCACGATACCTTCTACTTCTTATTAAAAAGTGGGATTTTCGCCTGCTTTTACACTTTCCACAACATTTAAAATTTTCGATGTAAAGACATGTGGCTAGCTGAATGAAATTTGTCGGGTTGATTGCCAGTAAAGTAAAGGTTTTTTAAGATGATTACTAATTTTTCCCCTATTTTCATTTTTCGTTAGTCTTGTAAACAAGAGGGCTAATCAAACCAGTGTTTGTAAGGTAATTTTTCAAAATTTATTTCTTCCACACGGTTTGGTCAAATTACACCAGATTTGGAGGATCAGTAGTTGAAAGTGTACTAGAGGGTACATGTATACCTATTTTAATTAATTTTCACTTTATATAGGGAAAATTTATACTGTAAATATAAGTGAAATTTGAACGTGATTAGCTCCTGAATTATGATATAAATCGGTAAAATTCGAGGTAAAATTAATACATGTCTTCTAGAATGAATCTTCATAATTATGCTCGGCAAGTTTCAAACTTTTATTCCGTACTATTTGGTTAAAATGAATTTTCTAAATAAGTATCTTTGTCACTACAAATGGAGCAAGGAAGTGTTACCTCTGTCGGGAATCGCACCTCAATGAAGTCGGTTAAAAAAACGTCTAGTTCAAATAGTTATGGTTCCAATAAAAAAAATATTTCTTAGCACGATAGGCCCATTATTGAACTATGTTCATACAAAAAAAACATGGCGCTAATACTAATGGTTAAGACAGAATGACGAAATTTGTGAGTAAAACCGAGTTTAGCTAAAAATACACGAAAACCTAAATTTCTCCTAAACTAACAAATTTTGCATAACATAAATGGAGGTCAAATCGATGCGTATTGAGGTCATCTATCACCCTGCGCCGGTTGGTCCGTACTCAGTGAAACACCCTGTATAATTTGGATATCATGATGTAAACAACATGAGCAAACTGCAAAACAGGGGCAGACAGTACCGAAAATAGTATTTACTTTGTAACCATCTTTACATAACAGCTCCTCCCTGTTTCACTGCCTTTGTCTCTGCCAATCAATGTTTGGTGTTTTTTCGACGACGCATCCCAAGCATTTAGTAGTTTCTACGTAGTAGCTACCATCAGTGGAACTTTAAAGCTTTCCGCAACTAACGACCGTTATGTAATAGGAACGATCCGTCTACCAAGCATTCACCAAAATGGGGAATAGTTATTACGTAGGAATTACTATTCCGGAACCTTCCCTGTTACCTACATGTTGACAACTAGGTTATTATGTAAACGGAACGTAACCACCCAAGTAACAACTCTAAGATACTTTTGATTTATTTAGGTTTTAAAAGTGCTTTAACATGTGCAATAAAATGATAGTGGTTTTAAAATTACCTTAAGATAAAGTAAAAGTTCTTAAAGACCACTGATTCTTATGCAAAGGATTTAATGCACTCTTTAAATTAAAATAAAAAAACTGTTTGCTCCTAATGCCCTATTGATCTTATACTAGTTTTATAATACTCTTGACATTGGCTATTTTAAAACTAATTTGCCTTTTTAAAGAATTAAATAGCAAGTTGGTTTTAAAACAATCCATTTCGGAACAAATGGTTTTAATGTAGTTTTATGGAGTATCCTTGATGTAGTCATTAAAACCCATTAACAAAACTATTTTATCTTAAGCCTATATGCTCAATGAAATTCCACATTAAATCCTAAAACAAAGTTTTTACTTTTTAAAGAGTAAATTAAGAATATTTTAAAGTTCAAATGTTTTAATTTAGTCAATTTGATTAAAAGAAATGCCTGTTGGATTTTTGATGACTTTATTAAAACTAATTCTACCCTCTCCATAATCGGAGAAAACACGCCATCTGCTCAATAAACTGATTGCTGATTTAGTGAACCAGTGCAGTCCGTGTACCTACTTTATGCATGAATGAAAATTAGAAGACATATTTAAAATGGAAAATATTAGTGACAAGTATTTTAAATTAAAACGAAGTCACTAAATCCAGCAATCACAAGACCGGCACAATTTTAAGGTTAGGATTTCATGCGCGCGCCAGATCCCTTTAAATCAATAAGGCCACGAGTTTGAACATATTAAAGCAACTCAGTTTTAAAAGGAAGAGTAAATAAATGTCTGGGAGAGTAATTGTACTTAAAGTGGTAAATAAAACGCTATTTTAAATCTTGTAAGATTTAAAATGTTCTATTAACTTGCAATCAGTTTTTATCTAGACCACGCCATTTTTTATATAAGATACAGACCTACCATGATGGATATTTTCAATAGCCAAAGAAAAAAATATTATTGAAATATATGCGCTTTACATCCTCTTAAATAACTGAAGGACGGTGTGTCCAAACATGCAATTTAATAAAAAAAATGCATTTGGATGTTTAGATGTAAAATAAAAATTTACGATATTTTTAAAAAAAAATTTAGATAATAAAAATAAACATTATATTGGTGGCGCTCGAGTTATGTAGAAGTATTTTATTATATTCTGTCAGAAAAGTGCCATCCGTTGGTAATTTTTATCAGAATAGTTTGCATTTGAATATTATTTTTGATCAGCTTTATATGCGTTACGTTTAAAATATTACCACTCTGCCCCATTAGAGACTTGCCGTTGTTTTAACTATTTCACGCATAAAGTTCTCCGACTTTAAAACAAAATAAAACCCTTTTAGGATTAATTATAATGATTCTCAAGGCAATTTAGTCTGCTGCAATTTTATTTTAAATG
The DNA here is from genome assembly GCA_029963845.1 of Rhamnusium bicolor. Classification (NCBI taxonomy): domain Eukaryota; kingdom Metazoa; phylum Arthropoda; class Insecta; order Coleoptera; family Cerambycidae; genus Rhamnusium; species Rhamnusium bicolor. Next base: position 41,833 of record JANEYF010000365.1, on the reverse strand, counting down.
CAAAACGTTTTAATACATAAATTTAAGGTTGCCTTGAAGAACTCTTTAAGAATATGAAATTAAAACTAAATGGTTTTTAATATAGTTTTAAAATTTAGTCTTCAAGACCCTTTTAGGATGGGCCCTTTTTGGCTAGAAGCTGCTTTATGGTGATCCTAAGCTTGTCTTGAAGATCATTTGGTTTTATTCGAAGTTTTATTGTATAATTTTAAAGCGACCTTGGAGATCTTAATAAGAGCATTAGTGTTACCTGGGCAAGTAGTAGAATGACTAACTTTTGGATTAGCTCTTTAGTGGTATGAGAGCAAACTATATTTTCAGCTCTCTCCCTTCGAATAGCAAAATATAATGTATTTCAATCGGATTTACTGATTGAGTTTGAAGTCAAGTTAAATCGATTGAATGAAATATGTGTAGGTGATAAACCAAGATGTTTCGCATTCACTCTGCGTGGAAATTAAAACGACTACTTGTTTTCTGTAAAATGTTTACATGATACTTCAATAAAAAAGATGCGCTCTCTAGAAAATTATTTTCGAAAAAAAAAATTTGTTCAAAAATTATGTCTACACTCGAAAAATGCAAAATTTTTGATGGAAAGCATTTTTTTGTTTATGTGTTATGAAGTTATAATGATCTATTTATAAAAGATGTTTGTTACTGACTATATTTAATAAAAAAAAATGGTTTTCAGAATTATATTATTATCTGTCAATATGGCGTCATCTTTCAATAATAGTTTACCAAAAATTAACAAATGCGACAAAGACGTCATTTTCTTGGTATCTTTAAACTGGCCTCCATTACATTACTACGAAAAGGTTACTATAAAGTTCCCACGTACTTTACGACCCTCATTTTTAAGTTGGTAGAGCTGGCTGATCCGATCTATACTCAATTCATATCATGTATAAGCACATAAATTTTATTTTACCTGTGTTCACAGTCCACAGAACCACCCTCTGCTGCCTTCAGTTTTGCATAGTTCTCTAGCATAGGCGCGCGGTGCAATATATAAATTCACAAAATGTATTTATATAATACCGCGCGCTTATGCTAGAATTTTTTATGTGAATGGGGTATAGGTAAATTTTATTATTTGGGATTGGCAACACGTTATTGACTAACTAAACATCAACAGTTGACAGGTGGAAGTGTTATTAACGAAAATCAAACAAATGATTAACTCGAGGATTTACCTTGAATACCAACAAAATTCAATGTGGCGAAAATCTCGATTGCCCAAAGTTGACACTTTTATCCATAGTTTCTGTCATCTGTTCACTCACGTATTCGTAAATTTTGTAACTTCCCTATTTATTCATTTGTCTGATTTTGCGAATTTGTTCAGTGGGCGAAATTTTTATTAATAACAATAAATGGATAATCACAATCAGTTTCATTACTTCAACTTTTGTTGGTTCTTCAGTGCATTGTCCGATTTTCCCGACAATTTTCCTAACCTGGTTATTTATCTATTTCAGCGAATAAGGGTCGGTTGCGCATCAGTTTGTTAAATTGTTAATGTCACTTAACTGCAACATAACTTTTCTATAAAAGGTTGATGAATGCCGGAAAATCTTTATTGTTGTTTTACTGCATTTCGGTGCCGTGTTCGATTAGTTCCGAATTAGAAAGTGTTCACTTAATGTCGCTAATAAGTTAAACAACTTGAAAGCTCCAGAAAATGCCCCGACAATGTTACAAGAACTTTAAGTAAAACACATTCAATTATCATTACTTTGAACTGTTTCTCTAGTAACGCTGTGCAGTCGGCATTACTACTAATTCTTACTTTAGTTGAAAATGCTTTAAAGTAATGCAAAGTAGTATCCGCGACGTTGCACATACTTCAGCAGTTACTTGAAAGATTAATAACTCTGCAGTACCTGAATTCAGTAGAATTTACTACACAGCATACCACAAGGTGAATTTTACACTAAAGTCGCAAATTTAATGACAGTAATGTAATACCTACTATTAAAGTTCCGATGCCAATTCCTGTCACTTTGGTGCTAGTTGGGATTTTTCGTCACATCGAATTCGGTAATGAATAATGATTGAACTGGATTTATGTATGACAGTCCCACACTTTACATAACAACACACAACAGACCACTGTTTCTAATTACGCGAACTGTCTCCACTAACGCACTAAACTAAACAGAAAATATCTAAAAATTAAAAAATATATTTATACTCGCCGTACATACAACAGATCGCTAGCTAGAGTGTTCTTAAATTAAACAAACTACATATCGCAAGTAATTCCCGTCTAGTAAACAAACAGAAGATAAATGCAGCGGGTAGTAGTCGCCTAGGGACGCAAACGATATTCGCCGCTTCCACACTGCGTATATAAATATAATTCTCGGCGGTTGATGATCACTCATCGATACCGGTTTTTAAATAAAAAACAAAGAAATATGAGTTATATTTCTTAGAAGATAATTTAGGTGCACTAGACTCATATAAACCACCAATAATATGATTTTTTGTAGAATCTGTATTAAACAATGACATTTTGTCTTAAAAAATCATTAGAAACATGTAAAAGTTTAACATAAAATCTTATAATATTACAATATGAATTAAAAAAATACATGCATTTCAAACGCCGATGACATCACATCGGCATACGGCAGTCTGTAGAGAAGTTAATCATAAAACAACGAAGAACGGCTGCGAAGTTAGAAACTCGTTGTCAGCGTTGGAGGAAAAAAAAATGATAACAGAAAATATGGATAAAAGTCAAGAAGATTAAACTAAGTGTCAACTTTGACAAATTGAGGTTTTCGCCACACATGAATTTTGTTGGTGTCCAAGGTAAATACCTGACTTATTCATTTATTTGATTTTCGTCAATGAGGGCTACCGTTTTTAGGCACACCAACTGGCGCCACTGGCGAGTAAAGTGACTGCCAAAAGTTATTGTTAGGCGCGTAACAAGTTTATAGGATTTTATTATAATTATTTCGTACACCAGTAAATAAAAAACTTGTTAATTATGCCTCAGTGTTGTGCAGTTCCATTTTGTTCGCAAACAAAAGGCGGGCATATGTTTCCGAGAGAGAAAACTCGCCTAAAACAGTGGTTGGTGGTAGCGATTCGCAGGGATAACTTTACGCCTTCGAAACATTCGTGTGTTTGTAAGAAACATTTTAATTCTGACGATTATGCGTTACCAAAGGAGCCTACTACAGAAAATCTAATGATCATGCACATTCGTTGTTTTAATTATGCCAATGCTTGATTTAACCTAACTTTAATGACATAATACACCTCTGATAGGTACAATAATTTCCCTATTGAGCAAATAAATTACTACTTTCCCCTGCTGTCATCATTGTGTTAAATGCTTTTCAGCTAATTTTTATAAAAAATCAATAAAAATCCGCGTTAAAAAGCCATAATAAACATTAACGTTCAGTGACATTTTACTTACCCTACACTAGCGCCTCTCGTGGTGAATTCAAGCGCGGTAGCCCTCATTAACAATAACAGGAAAACCCATATACTTATTAACTATAAGTATATGGGAAAACCACAGAACAACTATAAGAAAACATTCAAACCAAATACTAAACACTGCTAAGGTTTGTTCATTAGTTTTGCTAGAATCGATTGATTTTAAATTTCATATATGACCAGTTCGTTTTGAAAGTTGATAGGACTTGCAATCAGATAAATCCAATGGTCCTTCAGACACAAATGAAAAGGGGAAAGGTGCTTTTTTATACAGAAAATTTTTATTTTGAAATTTTGAGAAAAATGTTATAGATACAAAAAAACATAAATTACTGCCAATAGGCAATGCATATTTATAAAACAGAAATATAACTAAATGTACCTATTTTTCTTTTACAAATTTCAACTACCTTCAGATTGCAGATAACATTCCCCACATTTGAAACAATTTTGTTGTCCTAATGAGTGCTCTGATTTTATGGCTCAACCTCTCGATCTTGAATAGAAAATCAGTAATTTTGCTGATTTATAAACATATTGCCACATACCTTATGTCAATGCAGATGGCTCAATACAATAAATGAACAAAATCAGATCATTTGATCCAATACAAATGAATAACATACCTCTAGTTAAACGTGCCTCATAGACATGTCTATGACGCTCACTTAACTTTTGACAGATGAGAGATAAGAAGGTAATTTTCGCGACATACATATGCTGTTTCAATAACCACTACGTTTTCGCATACCGGTAAGTTAGGGGAATATGTAATGAAGATAGCAATTTTCTTAATCTAAACATAAACAGGTCCAGAGCAGGGTATGTATTGTATATGTTTGTTACTGTTGTGGTGGGGGTGATACCATTAGGCACCGTTCACTACATACCTGGTATGTCGCGAAAATTACCCTAAGGTTATCGTATTTATTGTCAATTTGTTTGTCTCCTTCTTCTGTTCTGTACATCACTTCATATCTTACTACCGATATGACGTCACTACCGTTTTCGCGGCTCATTCAAATAGCCAGTTTAATAATTTTTTAAAATATATTGTGCTTAGAATTTTTCTTCCAAATTAAATATATAACTAAATGAATGCCTCCACTATCATATTTCACCATTTAAAAAAATTCGTCAACAAATGAATTGTAGATTTTGACATAATCTGCTTCTTGTTCCTCCTTTAAAGACACACGTAACCGGTTTAAATTTAGAACCCCTTTTTATCCCTTTCTGCATATTGTATCAATATGTATGAAAAACGAAATCTGTTTTAACTTCTTTTTTTTTTCAGTACATCAACAGCATACTTGAAAATGCCACAGTTGTCAATTTAGCTAAGAAATTGTTTAACATTATGTAAAAGCAACATTTTTTGTTTGTATAAAAACCATTATGAGAAAAGTTAATGTACAATACTATACTTTTGTTTATTTGTAAAAGGTAGTTTTAAGAATGGCATTTTATTTAAAATACATTTTTCTCCATTTTAGTGTGATACTATGTGGGCAATTTTTGGGATTTAGGAAATTAAAAAACAGTGTTATTTTAATTTAAAAAATGTATTATAAAATAAAACATTTCTGAGTCAAAAAATAATAAATATCTTTAAAGTAACACAGCACAAAATTAGTAAAAAAGTTATTTCGATATTTGATCTCCAATTATTCAATCGAGTATTTAATAACATAAATGCAACTTACAATATAAATACTACACATATAATCATACAATAATTTGCTAAATAGACATTAGGTTTGTTCCAGCAGCAGTCAGAAACGGTTTCAAACTGTCCATGACGTACGAAACGAAATTGGCATTGCAGCAGATAATAATCGGGGATTATGACCGCTGCCTCTTTCAAATTAATGTCATGCAGAGAACTGAGAAAGTGCGAAAAAGCAGAAGGGGAAGCAATAATTTCGTTCCAGTGGTATAAATTGCCAACTAATTCCTGACTAGTTGATGTTTAGACATGCACATTCAAACCGTTTGTGATTTTCTGCTGGAACAAACCTATTACATACACTTCAGTATGACTTATTACCATAGCCTAAGAAAGGATGAGCATCCCGAGAGACATATGATACTGTCATGATCTTGAAAATTAACTGTTTTACTAATTTTTAATTTGCGGGCAGTTTCTAAGAAATACATATACAGTGTATCACTTTTCACGGGTACGGCTAGGGATGCCAGATGGTATTAAGTGGATTTTGTGATACTGCTTGAAAAAAATCGTAAGATTGGATAAATTAAATAAATGCAGGCGGTTCAGAGGGAAAATTTTGATTATTTCAAGATCAATTAAAAATGCTAATAAAAAAAATTTTGAAGATGGGCGGGGAATGAATTTTTGAATTTTCATATTAGTCTGAACATAAAATTGATAAAGATAATGAATATAAAAAATATACACAAAAAATAACAAAATAATAAATAAACAATAAACTTTTATAACTATTTGACTATAACAACTAACTGGAAGAGAAATCGCTGAGTCAGAAGGATTGATTGGACCATTGTTTGGCTATTCATTTCTTTTAATAATCCTGGTTTAATTTGAAAGTCACAGCATTTATCGTCAGTGGACACTAAACTTTTAACTTTTAGTAAGAAGTATTTCTTCTAGAGCCTCACTATTTAAACAATTTTTTGTGGCTGTTTTTTTCATTCTCTTTACATTGGTGCTCGAGTATGAAAGATACAGTAAATTAAACATGACTATAAAATTGTGATATTCAAACACATCTATCATGAGATTGTGAGATTTAGTATGAAATAGTGAAATCTTACAATAAATCGTGAGATCTGACATCCCTGAGTACAGCTCTGTATCTCAGCTATTTTAGGAATGATTAGGTTCAAATTTGGCTGACATGTATGAAGATATGTACCAGCATCTACTGGAGGCAGAGCTGTCAGGTACTTCAATTAAAAGAATTGAAATAGTAATTTAATTATTTTTTAAGTAATTAAATTACTTTAATTCAATTACTTTTTTGGACGCCTTAAAATAATTGGTATTTGAATTACTTTTGTAAAAGTAATTGTAGTTGGTAATTGTTTTATTGTTTTTGGTAATTGAAGTACTGAACAAATAATTCAATTGCTTTTGGGTAATTCAAGTCCTTGCAGATACTTTAATTACCTTAAAATAATTAAAATTGTATCAAAAATATTTCGAGAAAAATCGCAACGCACTCGGCTTTAATAACTTGTCTGAGCTTGTCATTTGACAGTACTTTCGTATTCTTTCAGTTATCAAGTGCACTACACAGTATACAGTAGCTGTGATTGCAAGAAAACCATGTTTTTAATTATTTGTGTCCTTGTGTTTTTAATTCATAAAAAGTTGCCTGGCAAGGTAAGTAAATATTAAATAATAAATTTGTTCTTTACTATTTTTTAAATATTAATATATGTTATACATATATGTATCTCCGATATTGGCAATATATTATTTTACCTATTTGATTTAATCAAATACCTATTAATATTAGTTACACTGACAAAATTTTTTAATGATTGTAGAAACAAAATTTTTGCACAGAAATGCGTTTTACGTTGAACTCAAATATTGAGTAAAAAATGTCTGTCTGTATGTATGTCTGTGTGTAGACCATTTCTTATCAACACAATAATTTCTTTTAGACTTGAAAATTTTATTTTAAATTTAGTACCTATATATGTAAAATAGCTTGGTAGAATATTACATACATACGTGTTTGATGACCTAATAATTATTTAAAAATACATGTACATTGTGCCTCTTTTTTGGTAGGTATTTGAATTTCTTTTATTTTCAGTCGATATTTCAATTATTTTTGGTAATTCAATTACATTCAAAGTAATTCAATTAAATAGAGTAATTGAAGTATAAGGTAAAGTAATTGAATTCCTTTACTTGAAAAAATATATATTTTCGACTAGTACTTGATACTTGAAGTACTGTGTAAAATGAGGAGTAATTGGTAATGGAAATATTTACTACTTTGATTGATAATTGGTAATTGGTACTTCAATTACTTTTAATGGGTAATTGTGACAGCTCTGACTGGAGGCATGGAAACTTGAATACTTCATAGGCGTGCATGTTATCATTAAAAAAAGAGGGTCAATTTCTTGCAACTTTTTTAAAATTGACTCCTTTTTTAACGATAACGCGCACGCCTATTACAGTATTCATGTTTCCATATGTCTGGTAGATGTCAAGACACGTCTCTACATATCACCCAAATTTGACACTAATTGAATCGGTCCAGAAATACCTGATGTAGGGACATATCCATAAAAATTGAAATACTGTGTATTGGACTCAATTTCATGCAAAACTTGTCTTTAATGTAGAGGACAGTGATGGAATAATAGAAAATTAGTAAACAACAAAGACAATTGCTCGTGCTGCTGCAACAATAGCACAGAACAATGAGTATGAAAGTTATTTATTGCGGCGTCTCCGATCTCCGGCTGAATTCAACATTCGCTTGCGCCCAGCATCGCGCCGTCGTCGGGCGCCCCTGGTGGCAACGATTCAGTATACAGTCCACTCTATCCCACATATTTAAACTCTAGTTATCTTACTTTTTATCGCATCAAATGCTGGTATTGCATGAAATCGAGTCCAATAGTGTACAATATAATATATTCGTAATAGAGTACTGGAAAAGTAATAGAGTATAAAGACTGTTCTTCGCATATTATATTAGCATTTCCTAAATGACAGTTTGAAATTATATTTAACTGTTATCACTTGTAAATAACAGGTGTTCCGTTTTTATTGTAACAAATTGAAACAGGTGATAGAACATGTAATTTTAAGGCAAAAGTTTTCGATAAACATGTTTCGAAAAATACTTCTTAACGGAGCTACAGCCGTCAAAAGGTTGCATTAGGGAACTTGCAAATTTTTTTTTTACTTCATAAAAATGTTCTACAATACTAAAAAATAAGATATGCAAAATATGACGCCTTAATTCCCAATAATAAATTTGTTATAAATTATTAGTTTCGCGCGCGAGCGAACCGTTTCAAACAGGTTCAAAAGCGCGGGAGTAGTCGTGACATCACACCATACCACGACGGAGATCCCAGCACTCGACTGCTTGATTTCAGCCGTAAAAATACCAGCATCGCCATAAATTTTTAAGTGTATAGGTAAAACTCCTTATTTTAAATATTGCATTGTACCGTTGTGTAAGAATACTACAGTAAAAGTGCCAGATAAAATATTTATAATGTTGCCAGAAGATAAGATTCGTCGATCAAAATGGCTAAAAGCGTGTAGAAGAAATGAAAAAGACATTTCACAGAGCAGTAGGTCTCTTACATGTGTGTGATCATTTTAATGTAAGTACATTATTAAATACTATATGTCTATCTACTAGTTTTTCGCAGGCGGGCAATAAAATATTCCGAATTATTGAATTTTAATTAGGGTAGGATTAAAGAAAGAATGTGTATACAATGTTAGAAAATAAGATTAGTAGATAGAATGTAATTTAGTGATACTAAGTAAAGGTAATTTCCTGGTGCGAAAGTAAACAGCTATTTATTATTATACTTTTCGCAAATACGATTACGAAGAGTATATTGCATTTGATCGGGACATTTCTAAAATCGTTAATATCGCTCGCAGAGAAAAAATCATTTCGTGCGTCATTGAATTCTGAACAACTTTCAAAATGTCCGTCTGTTCATCCGTCCGTCCGTCTGTCTGTCCGTCACGTTTCTTGTAAGCACGATAACTAAAGAAAAAAAGTCCGTTCGAATTGAAATTTGGGCTATAAGTTAGTGTTAGTTAGAGGAAGAAATCTATTGTTTTTGAAAAAATCAAATAGTAAATAAAAAAGTCATAGGACATTTTATTTAAAAATATGAATCTACAGAGGGTTGCAATTTTCAATGTGCTACTAAAATTGAAGTAATTTTCTAAAGACACCAAAATGCTGTAAAATATACTACCACAAATTTCGCCTACGCAGTCGGCATCATCGGGAGATGAAAAAAAAATTGACAATTAAATATGTGATCAATATATTAGGTATTGTAAGAATGAATCTTAGTTTATACTATAAAATATACTGCCACGCGTTTCGCCAATACAGTCGGCACCATCGGGAGAGAAAATTAAATATTTAGTCAATACATTAAGTATTGTAAGAATGAAGTTTATAAGACAAACACAAGATTCTTTTCAAAAAACTGCTAAGAGTATCCTACAGAATGTGCAACAATTATATAAAAGTTCAATAACACTACTGTTTGCGAAGAATAAAATGTTTACCTCTAGTATATATAGTATATTGCAAATACCTTTCCCTTGTCCTTTAATTTATTCTATTCAAATCTTACATTTATCTATTATGTGAATGATAACACGACACAATCACTTATTTCCCTTGCCCCAAAACATAGTACGAAAAATACCTACGATAGGTAATTATACATTTGCGCAACATTTCCTTTGCAGCAAATGTCTTCTATAGAGACACTTTACGCGTGTGTACAAAAAAAAACACGAAAAATATAGAAGTGGCTGTTGTAAAGAATTACCCTAAATTCTTTCAAACGTAAGACTAAGTCTGCTAAAAATGCTTAGTTGCGACTAAGCATTTCGTAGTTATTTCTTTTTATTCCGTGATCAAGTCATAACTATTTTATGTTTATAAATTATTACTAAAAGCTAAAAAAAATACATACTTCTCTGACTTGACCCCGCGGACCTCTCCAAGGGAAAAACTTTCACTATTTTGTATAAAAGATGCCACCATAAACATATCCACTTTAGGCAAATTATCAGATTGGCCCTTTGAAAAACCTTGATCAGCCATTTTAAAAATATCTGTACAACTACAATAAGCGGTACTATAAAACACAATTATATATTTATATCAGAACAGTCACTAACAAATCAACCACAGTCTTATAACACCGTAAACATCTGATTGTATTGCTTCCCGGCGGGACGACTACCGAATATGGTATGGTGTGACGTCACAGTCAATAGTAGCTCGTTTCGGGCCACTTCAATTTTATCGCTGTTTAAATCCTTTATACTGATCGCGTGGAATTAGAAAACTTATTTTTTTGTGAAGTACACGTTTTATTACAACGTTACGCTATGTTTTTTAGTATTATTTTTATTTTTAAAATTATAGGCAAGTTCCCTTTTGTTAAAGGGTTTTTCCAATATTTCAGAAACCGTTGAAGATAAACTTACTAAATATGGTACATTTTACAACCTTTATGCGTCTTAAACGAATTGTAAGACTAAAATTTAAAAATTTTAATCAGAGGGGAAGGGGGGTGTAGGGTAAAAATTTCACTAACTGTTTCGCAATTTTTTCACTTTTCACTTTTATCAACAGCGTCTAATATTTCATATTTTTGTTTCTTTCTCTTGTATTTTTTCGATACATCTTACTGTTTAAAAAGGAAAACAGTAATTTGTATCGAAAAAATGCACCTTTTTTTGTATGGAGCTGAGGACTATTCTCATCTCTTTTATTGATTTATATTAGTTCTTAACAAAGTTTGAAAAGGTGACACAATAAATGAATGCATAATATATTAGGGCAGTGTTAAGTTGTCAACCAGTATATTTTATTATTATTATAATTATTTCTTTTTTTATTTAAAATCTATAATTCTTATGTAAATTTGTAATATTTACTGAAATGCCATTAGAATTTAGCTTGTTGTATTTATAGAGCATCTAGATTAGTTATAGTTGTTGGATATATAGGACTTAAATTAATAAATTCATTATAATTTATATTATAAAGATGAAGAATCATTCATTTCATTTAGTAACTAAACCGTATAAAAAATTAAATACTATCAATGACTGTCTTTAAAGTATCATGGTGGTTCTACTGTTGGTTAAATGTCCATAAATGTACCAGGTATCTATTAATAACAGATACAATGAAAATACCACTGGCACTTGCAGACCTAGGCATTTAAAGTATTTTACAAATAACACCCGAGATCATTGTGGAGCAAAGAATGAAAATCTATTTCAACTATTTCACATCTAAAAGTGCTCTTCAATTAATGGTAATGGTAATACTTCAAAAAATCAAAAATCAGATCAATCATTTGACAATACTAACTAAACAAAAACGACGTTAGACATTTGTTTACTTAAGTTAAATTTGAGATTCAAAAATCATTTTACATCGTTAAAAATGTTAAAAGAAACAGTTTTGTGTAAACACATATTTTCTAGATAAAAATTGTTTTACACTATTTAGCATAATGATAAAAGTTGCAATTTAATTTGAATGATAACTACTTGCAAAATAAACAGAATAAAAGTTTACTAAAGCTCATCATGGCCTTGTTTATACTTATTTTCTTCGATGAGTTGTTTCACTCGTCTAATAATTTGAACTGCGCCTTGAGTGTCTATTTTATAAAATTCTGTAGGGGACAAATAAAGTCTTATTGTAGGATACCCTGTTATACCTAGCCCTCCACAGAAAATTCTGTCAGCCTCACAATCAATTTTAGCACTCCTTACTTTGCCCTCTAGTCTCTGAAAAAAAAAGTATGATAGTGATGGCAAAAAAAGTACTTCTACTATTGCAAGTTGGAAAATGGATTTTCAGTTCTAAAAAATTTTTCCAAACAAATTTTGAGTAGTTTTATTATTTTATGAAATTATAATCAAGTTCAATTAAACAAAGAAAAAAGTGTTAAGAAAGGTATATCTAATCAACTCAACTTACCTGAGCAACAGCACGGAATTCAGGTTCAAAATGGACACAATGACTACACCAAGGTGCATAAAAGTCCACAAGCCAAGGTAGGTAAAAATTTTTAGATAAAATGTGCACTTTGAATTCTTTGGCATTAATCAACTCGACAGGAGTAGGTAAGAAACTAAGAAGCCATCTTTTAAGTGAAACTGCATCACGATTTCCATTATACATTCTGTAAATAAAATTATACAACCATACTATATAAATAAAACAAAATTTAAATATTTCAACTTGAAAATCCTTAGAGAATTTTGCATGATTCACAAGTCAAAATTCGTCATATTCAATAAAAAAATATCGTGGCAAACACTAGCGGTTCTTCTATAGGGTCCTTTGGTCAATGACCTCCCACATACAAATGAAAAATGGGGCTATTCATTTTCTGAAGTTTAAAAATATATAATACATATATTTTTAATATTCTTAAAAAATATATTAAAGTTTCTAGTTCACTCTATGCACAATACTATTCAAATATTGAGCCTCTACATTCATATTCATTACATTATTCATTTATAGAATTTAAAAATCTTGGGTCAATCCCACAACTTGTCCTCAAAGCTAGCTACGGACCGAATTTACAAAGAATTAAAGTGAAATAGACTTATGCGCGAATCGTCAGAAAGCAAAAGAGACAGAAAACACTGGCGGGAACAATGTCCCTGACACATTTGACGGAAACGGTAACGCACGAAGTTCGCTAGTAGAGCAGTCTTAATGCTGACTAGGTACGCGTTGGTCGGTAAATTCTGTCGCGTTGTTTTTAATGTTTTTATTTGTGAACATTTTATTAGTAAATCTCTACTTGTCGTGAAATTAAGTAAAACAGTGTTTTTGGTGTTTACTATTAAGGAGAGTGTTGTACAAAATATATTAAAACTGAAAGATGGACATAAGTTGGGTTATGAAGACCGAGTGAAATTCAAAGGTGGTGGCCGTCCAAAACCTAATATGACGATAAAGCAAACATCAAAAAAGAAGTTAATAGGTATTTTCAAAATTCAATGTACCATTTATCTGAGTGGATTTTGTGGATGCGAGGTAAAAAATGCATTTTTTTGTTTCCCATGCCTGTTATTTGGTGATGATCCTGATCCTATATGGTCCAAACTAGGTGTAACTGACTTGAAACATTTAAAAATAAAAGTACAGAAACATTCGCTTGCATCAAGTCATATGAATAACTGTTGTAGTCTAGCAACACTTGGTACAGTTGATATTAGAATGCAGTTAGACAGTGCCTATAGAAAAGTTTAAAAGCTTACAACTAAAACGTTTCTAAAAATAGATATATTTTAAATAAAATAATAGATAGTTCCAATAAAGTACAAGTACTTTTTGTGTTTAGATACGTTTTAGACGGTGTTGTATGTGAGATTTTGGAAATTTATTCAGCCTCAAGGAACGACATCGCAGCATTTGACAGATGTAATTTTAAAAGAGTTAGAATGTCTGAAAATTAATGAAAGTCCTGAAAAATTGATAGCACAAAGTTACGATAGAGCATCAGTAATGAGTGGTGCTTTTGGAGGTGTACAAGCCAAAATTAAAAAAAGTTATCCTTCAGCAAATTTTATTCATTGTTACGCTCATCAACTAAATTTAATTTTACAAAAAAACATCAAGTCAGGATAAAAGCATAAAATTTTTTTTTTTGCTAATTTACATAGCTTTTCTTCATTCTTTGGAAAATCGCCAAAAAGAACAGCCATGTTAGATAATGTTGTTAAGGTGAGATTACCTAAAGCGGCTCCAACACGATGGAATTTTAATACAAAGTGCATAGAGACTGTTTATACCTATCGAACAGAATTATTAGATTGTTTAGAAAAAATCATTGATAATGAATCAGAAAACAACACTCTAAACCAAGCTATTGGTTTAAAAACTACTTACAAAATGAACATTTTCTTTACTGGTTAAATTTTTTTCATTTAGTTATGTCTCATTGTGATATATTGTTCAATCAATTACAAAAATGTAATATCGATGTCATAACAGTAAATAAGTGTATTGGCGTTTTTAATAGTAAAATTGAAAACATCAACTATTTGGAGGAGACATCCATGCAGTCTGCCCAGAGATGTAAAACGGAAGAATCAAAAAGGAGAATTTCATTAGAAGTTTGTGATATAATTACATCTGAGATCAAAAACAGGTTTGGCTTCAGTAATCATTTAGCAGTGTCTCAGTTATTTCATGCAGATCGATTTAAAGATTATAAAAAAAGCTTTCCTCAAGATATGTTTAAATTAGTTAAAATAGAGTATCCAGTCATAAATCATTTGAAACTTAAAATTGAATTAGAAGTATTATGTAGCCGAGAAGATTTTTCCAATAGTGAAGGTGCAGTTGCTTTGTTACAGCTTTTTATTAATAATAATTTGTGCAATACTTTTTCTGAAAGTGTCAAACTGCTAATACAGTAAACTTTTCTAATTGACCTCCCTATCTCTTGATCCACGAACCGCCACTGGTGGCAAAGTTGATTACATGTCTGGCAATGGTTTGGAATAATATAAATGTACTTACGCAACTGTGTTCAACCCATTACTCCCAAGAGGATATAATCTAATTGTTGGATAACTTCTAATATTTTGGGCATTGCACAGTTCTGCATGCGCGACACAATCTACTTGCGCAATTTTAACTTCTGGAAATTGGGTCACCTAAAACAGAAAAAAATTTACAAATAGTAATTAATAAATACTAAAAGTAATACCTCAATACAGGATACCAAATGTCGTAATTCTCTCGCTTTATTTGATTGAAAATTAAATAAAGTAGCCACACACACTTCTCAATGATTTATAAAATTTGTCATCAATTTTCAAATAAAGTGAGAGGACTGCGACTTTTAGTATCTCGTACCTCTCTATTGGAATACCTTAGTATTTTAATTTTTATTTTATTAGATCTTTATTAGAAAGAAAACTATGGCAATCAATTATTTAATTTTCAATAAGTAATTGAAAAATATAGAATGTTTAAAAAAGAAGTCGCATATATTGTGAAATTATTACATGAACGAAATACTTAAAAATAAATAATTAAGTGAGTGGTTTAGTATTGGCCAAGGTATGAGTGAAGAAATATTAACATGGGAGTTTCTGAGCATTGTGCAAATGGGTACACTGTCAGAGCCATATATGGGAGATCTGATAGAGTTTTGGAGTGGGCATGAGCACTTAAGTTTTTAATGATAAAATCCATGTAGTAAACAATGAGGGTAAACACATTTTGACAGAACATACGAAGAATTACTAAAATTAGCTAATACACACCATCAAAAACAAATTATTTTTCATTACAGCATCCATTGATGACGGATGTCATGTAATTAAATGGAAAGCAGTAGGTAAAAACAGAAAAATCTAGCTTATGGATATTGACATTTTTATTTAAAAAAAAGGCAGGAATGAATTGGTTAACCCAATCTGTAATGAAATTACCTATTACCTGTTTTGCAAGTCTTCTCCACTCAGGACCTAATTTTTGACAAGGACCACACCATGGTGCATAAAAATCTACAGCCCAAAGTTCATCTTTAGGTTTTCTTAGTATCTGCATGAAAGTATCATCATCCAAAGATAACACTACAAATATAATTTTACATTAACATATTCTAAAAAAAAATAGCTAACACAAAGATTATAAAATCAGTTCAAAATTTACAAGAAAATTAAGACAAATTGATTAAGTAAATTTATAAAGAGATATAAAAGACAACATACCAAGTGGATTTATCATATCTCGCACAAATTCAGCAATGCTTGCACTATTGGGAACTCCATGGAAGAACTGTGTCTGTGTACCATTATATAAAACAAGAGTTGGATATGAATTGATACCCTCTTTGGTACAAAGAGTCCTATGTAAAGTACAGTCAATTGTACCAAATTGAATTTTTTCAGGCTCAAATTCCTGACTAGCTTTTCTCAATTCTGGTAACAGTTTTCTACAAGGAGGACACCATGGTGCATACCAATCGACAAACCATGGAGTTTCTAAAAATGTATGGTTATTTAGAACTTTATTAATATGATGTAGTGGACTTGATTTTTATTGCCAATTCAGAGTCGTGAAAAAGACAATTTTTGCTGTGCCAGTTTTTTGCAAAAAAAGTACAAGCCACAATTTTAAATCATGGCTGTTCGACAAATTTTCCCTCTGGGTGGATTAATGGGAAACTTGTTTATCCCTTTAGGTTCGGGAACATATGTAGTTTGGAATTTATATCAAACATATACACTATTGGACTATTTCATGCAAAACCTGCGATACAAAGTGGGGTAATTAGAGTTTAAATATGCAGGAGAGAGTTGACTGTATATTAATTAATGAAAAAAACAACACAGATGGTATCTTCTTACACCTCTTAAAAGCATTCGATGCAATAGATCATAGTTGGTTATTAGCCAAACTGGAAAAATTAGGTGTAAAAGATGTGGCATATTATCTTATAAAGTCATACCTAAGTGACAGGTTGCAAAGAGTTGACAGAAGTGGTAATAATTTAAGTTCAGAATGGAGGTCTATACACCGAGGAATACCTCAGGGCTCCGTTTTAGGACCACTGTTGTTCATAATTTACGTAAACGACTTATCTGATGTTCTTCCAGACAAAGTGATTGCATATGCAGATGATAACTCTGCTATCATATGTGCAAAAACTATAGAGGATTTAAAGAATAAAATACTAACATCAGTAAATACATTAAATAACAAAATTTACTTACCCTGAACCTAGATAAAACTGAAATTATGCAATTTCATGCATCATATCAAGTAGAGGAGGAAATCAGTATTAAAGTTAGTGACAGAACTGAAAGATGCAAAAACAGTAAAATTTCTGGGTCTGCACTTAGACTCAAGATTAACCGGAAAAAAACACTTTGAGGAATTAGCTCTAAAACTATGTTCTTTGTGCTATCAAGTGCAAACACTCTGAAACAATGTCAGCACAAGTATGTGCTTATGTATATATCATGCCAATTTTCATTCAACTTTAAAATATGGAATAATTTTTTGGGGAGAGTCTGTAGAAATAAACAGAATAAAAGTTTTGCAAAAAAAAAAGTATTAGAAATATGTTTAATATAAAGAGAACTGATTCATGTAAACTATATTTTAAAAATAAAAATATACTGACTGTAACAACAACCTATATCTTAGAGTGTACCATTTTTTACGAAGTTTCAGTAAATCCGACATTTCTCGTTCTCGACAACGGACTCATTTATTATTATTATTATTAATATATAGTAATAATATTATTCATTTTTTTTTTCGGATTATCTGATGCCGGACAGTCCTCCTGTGGCCTCTAATGCCTCACGGGAGTCGCGCCGGCGCATTAACTACAGCCACTCCCCACATCCCGCAGGGTTCATGACTGTAGATACCAGAATCGTGTGCCCTAAGCAGACGGAGAGAACCCAGAATGACCGCCTTCTGCATTTGGCGTGCTAGCCACTCGGTTGATTATTGACAGGCCAGTATGGTCTTCAGTTCCGAGAGCAGCGTAGGCTTTATCCCTCCGAGTACACCGATTATTAGGACGACCATTTTTACCCAGTAGTCTGGGTACAGCACTCGTACCGGAGATCGCGATATTTGGTCCATTTCTCCTCCTCCTACAAGGTGATGTTTTTCTCCGCAGGTGCCGAGAACTCGATGATATACATCACCGTGAGTTGATGGTCGAGGAAAACTATGTCAGGCTTGTTGGCTTGGATTAGCCTGACAGTCGGGAACGAGTAGTTCCAGTAAATCCAGCATTTCTCGTTCTCGACAACGGACTCAATATCTCCGGGGACGTAAGGTAGTATTGGTGTCTGGTCTACCCTATACGAGTGTCTTAGATGGTAGTATAGCACTCGTAACGCCGCATTATGTCGGTGGATGTAGGCCGAAATCGCGTATACGGGGCATGCAGATAGTATGTGCATGAACGATTGCGGCGCCTGACGGCAGGTCCTGCAGTTGATATCAGGAACCTCTACATGCCACACGCGGCTGAGGTAGACCAAGGTATTGATAACACCATCTTGGCAGGCCATAACGAATCCCTCGGTCTCCAACTTAAGCCCGGCTGACCTTAGAAAGGCGAATGTCAGCCCGGTCGATAAACTCAGCATTTCTATGTTCTCATAGAAGACACCATGCTGGGATTTATCGACGTGCTGCCGAAACAGATTTTCCTATTCGGCAGCTCTAATTCGAGCTTTTAGGTGATTTGGCTGAAGTTCAGTGACCGACTCTACATCAGCACCTCGCCGGCCACTTCGCCTGGTGTTGAATGCGAGACCGAGTTCATCTGATGCCTTTTTGCTGCCTTGAACAGTCCTGCTCCCACTCCTACAGTTTCGTGATGTTTTAAATACCGCAAGAGGGGACCTGAGCACCTGAGGATGTTACATACCATACTCAGTACTACTCTGCCATGCGTACACTCCAGGCTTAAGAGTCCTCCGCCCCCCCCGTTAACGTGGGAGATACACACGAGGAATGGACTATCTAGGATGAATACTTCTCTGAATAATCATCATCTTGCGGGTATCTCTATCTATTTGACGCAGCTCATCTACCGTCCACTTTACTACTCAGAAGGAGTAGAGCAAAACCGGAATGGCAAGCATATTAGCTGCAGACACCTTGTACTTCCCCGAAAGTTCGGAAGACCAAATCATTCGGAGACGGTGTCTGTACTTGCAGCGGAGAGAATCTTTTATCTTTTATTTGTGTTATATCCTGGATGTGCCTTTGTTGCACACCCAGATATGTATAGGTCTTTCCGGCATCCAGATATCTTAGGATGCCTCCGTCTGTGAGCTGCGCATCTTCAGAGAATTCCCCGCATCGTCCTCTCTTGAGGTGGACGACTGCACATTTGTCCAACCCCAACTCCATACCAATGGCCCACGTGTATTCTTCGACCACCCTAAGCGCGTTTTGTAGTTCGCGCTCTCCGGAGGCATAAAGTTTAAGGTCATCCATATAAAATTGATGGGTGACCTTATGCCTCCGGTCGCTGGGTGGTCCACATTGATATCAGTGGGTTTGGCGGAATCCAACAGACAACAGTAGCAGTGAGATGCAGAAGAGGAGAGGACTCAGGGAATCACCCTGGAAAACTCCTCTCCTAAATGCCACCTGCTCTGTCGTTATTATCATTATTATTATTATTAATTATTATTATTGCTTCATTGTCACTAAGGGCACCCAGTGAGATACAATGCACAAGCGAATGTCGAATTCAGCTGTAGCACAGAACACCTGTCTTTAACGTTTATATTAAATGCAGGTTTTGCATGAAATTGAGTCCAACACTGTACAGTAATGAACTGTGAAATTTCAACAAAAATGTCAAAATATTAACACATTTATTAAGAATAACACAATTAAGCAACTAATAAGAAAATCTTAAATATCATTACATGAGTTAATTTACTTATAACTAGTCTATTCTATAGATAAAAAAAAATGCTTATAAAATATCTACTAATTGCCTTACCTTCATTAACAATATTGTAAAAGTCAGCTGGTGAAAGAGCATGTAAATTGGTCGACTTAACACCATCTCTTGCAAATGTTGCTACTTCATGTAGTACATCTCTACCATGGTGTAACTCAAACGCTCCTCCCACTTTTAGAATTCCCCAAGTGGGATATCGAGCAACATGTAAACTTGAGCATAATGCTGAACTTCTTCCACAATGTATCAAACCTAATACAAAAAATTCTATAAATTCTGTCTTTATTTATGCAATTGAATTTATTTGTTATTGCGCACTCGGTTTTTAACGAATATTTTGAAAAAAAAAATTGTTGACAAAATTTTTATTTTTTGCAAACCGAGTAATTATGAGGGGTACTTTCAAAATATGAAAATAAAAACAAACCTATTGCAATATTTACCTATATTAATATTTGGAGTTAAGGGAGGAAGACGTTTTAACTGTAAATTTAACTCAGTAGCTGCCCCAAGATAAAAACAAATCAACCAAGGTTTTTCATTTTCCGCTCTTAGTTGTAAGCGGATATTCTGGAAAATGAAACAGACTTTTAAAAAAACTGTAATGATTATCTAACCTCAACATAAATTAAATATACATAAATGTTTCATTCCATGTTAAGATTTATCACTCTAAAATCTGAACCCCAAAATTTTTGTCGTTTTGAGTAGTGCCTATTTGGGATCTTATTAGCTTAGAAAGTGTAAATGTGTTATATCAAATCATTTGTAAGCATTTGCTATGTCACAATAAATTGAATAGCCATTGTTCGTGTCGATTTAAAAATTTCGGGTCCAGGAATTTGGAGCGATAAATATTTACATAAGGTCGGACCATCTATGTATATATGCCTCAATTTAAATCTACGCGTTTTTTGCCATCTTACTAACTTTAAACTTCACTTCGTCTAATGTTTCTGGATTGGGTAGTTTATTGAGCACATTTTCCAGGATTTCTTTGGTATCTGATCCCGTAATATTGTGTTTAATTGAAGCACCACCTTCGTCAGAATAATTATTTTCTTGAATTTGCCAAAACACAATCGGTTTTTCTTTATGGCTTAACGATATATTTTCACACAATTCATTGTCTTTTACAATTCCTACGAATGCTAATCCCTCCTAAAAAAAGAATAAAAAAAATTAGACCCAAATAATTACTTATTATAATTATTACAAATTACCAAAGAAGCTGCCAGTTTTATCATAGTCACCCTTTCTGGACAGTTAACATTGCTATCACCACATAGAAATAGAAGCCATTGCACTTTATTAAGTGTGTCCCAGTTTTCTGATGAAATTTCCTGAATATCAACTTTTAATTTGGATAATACAAATTCTTGTAATGCCTCCACAGTTCTGTCACCTATGTATTTTTCTCCTTCATACATATGAGACTAAAATATTAAATAAATTGTGATATCATAATTTATCCTTAAAACTGGATAAAAATTTTTCTCATTTATTGCTATGTTTAATTTTTACTTCATTTCAAATGATTCCAAAAGTAGGTACTTGTACTTGCAAAAAGTTGAAATTTCTTTTTTATACCGGATGGGCCAGATTTTAATTCGGAAACTTACAGAATCAAAAAAAATTGGATTTATCCTATAAACGTATAGATAAAAATGCTTCGTTTCGAGGTAGAGGGCGCATAATTGATATAGTTATAAAATTCAGAAGGTGCAAGTTGCGTACACTTCAAGTAGGGGATGAATGATTTTGAAATGAGTTTAACTCAAAGTCGTTGCATCCTATAAAAAAATTATCGGAAAACTTTTTTGTAGTTTAATGATAGTAAAAGTCAAAAAAGAAAGTAAAAATAGCTTAGTTTTATGGCGTCCCGTTTTTCTTTTTTGGGAGAATATTTTCGACACCCCCACCGTCACGCCTCTGGTTGGAATGGAGAGATGAATACTATGGCGAGAAGTGTAATGATGTACGCAACATTCACCTTCCGAATTTCATAACGATATCACAATTATTTCCAGATATATGGGAAAAACTGAAGATGAATTAAAACTTCAACGCTCCCTATCTCGAAAACTAAGCACTTTTAGCTATTAGTTTATATGACAAATCATATTATTTTGGCGTGTTTTATCGATTCAAGTTTCCCAATTCAAATTTGGCCCACACTGTACATTACTTAAAGTAATTTGATAGAGGTTACAACTCCAAAAAATGTATATTTATAATGACACAATTTACACTATAATTATAATTTCATGTACTGTTAAAAATTAATAAGAAAAATACATAAAAATAAAAACGTTCTTAAGAAAAAGAAATACAGCATTATGGACACCAACTATACAATATATTTTAACACACAATATAGCAAGGTCAAAGTTTAAGAACCTCATTCATAATCTTTGCTCAAGATAAAAAGTATATGTTGTTATCATTTATAAACAGACATATTTTTTGGGTGAAATTTTATCAATAATTTTTTAAAAATTAATAGGTACTCAAATTAAAAACTCTAAAAAGTATTAAGTTCGTAGAATTGGCAAACTTTATACGTAGTAGAGGGATGAAGTGAGGCAACATGCCCGGTAATTTAGCATCCCATCGGTCTAAGCGAGAGAGTGTTCTCTATCGACCACGTTTTACCATGGCCGTATTCTACCATATTGATTGCTGATACCATACTTAGATATATTAAAAATATGGAAGATAAACTTGAAAATAGAAGACATGAATGAAATAATAAAAAAAAGATAAAATCAAAAAATGTGCAAATGTCTGCATTTCATGGCTATTTATTTGAGATTATATAATTTAATGTTTTTTATAAATTTTACGATCGTATGAACACTCAGCTAAATCCAGTTAGCTAAATAATATTGTTTGGCTGCCTGTTAAATTGGATGTAGATTTCAGATGTTTTCAGTCACTTGACAATTTAACTGATATATTTTAGTATGTCTATCTTGCAAACAAAAAATTACTTCAGGATAATAATTTTGTTAACAACTCACCTCTTTTTCATAGTATAATAATGTAGGATAGGCTTCTATACTCAGTTGATGGCATAAAGCATAATCATCTTCACAATTAACAGCAGCAATACGAATGACTCCTTCTAATTCCTGTGCAAATTTTCTCCATGTAGGAGCTAATTCGTGGCAATGATGACAGTTGGGAGAATAAAAATTGACAAACCATGCTTGGTTATCATCCAAAACATTTAACTCTAATAAAAAGGAAAAAGAAACAAATTATAACATTAAAGTTAAAAATTAGACATCTTGAGTTAAACATACTCATATGACTGTATTCACAATGTTTTGCATTAGAGTTCAATGGAATTATATTACAGTGTACAGGGACGGATTGGTAAGGTTCAAGCAGTACGGAAAATTTTCTTGAGTAGTTCAATTATAATAATAATAGTAAACACCATAACTTTTTATCATTTATATTTTAGACGATATCTTAAATGTATTTTAACATATAAAACCATTCATAGAAAAGAATTATTTAAATGAAATCATTAAATTAATAATATTAACTGCATTATTTGTGAGAAACCAGTAACTTCTGATGATAATTTTATTCAAAATCTGGCTAATGAAATTTAGTTTATGTCACATCTTAATATAGGAGCATGGTCCCAAGTGATACTTTAAAGCATAACTATCAAGATTAAATAAAGAAGTTTTGCAGAAAAAAATTGCAGTTGAAATTTGCGAAAAAAAGTTGAAAAAAAATTGTGGCCTCAAGTTGTTTTTTAAATTTGCATAACTTTTTTTTTCAGAATCGGGTGATTATATCGACAAATTTCTAATTTTTTTCAAAATATATTGCTTTTTATAATATCACGCCGTTTGGAAATTTTATTTTAAAATCATTTTTCACTAAGCAAATTTCAGAAAGGCATAACTTCATAAAAAATCAATATTTCTTTTTATGAAATCTGTAGATATATTTTCCACCTGAAATTTACCGGTATCCTGCTGGGCTAATCACCCACTGACTATAGTAATCCTAAAATTAACAAAAGTATCAAAAACTTACCGTAATCATTCCTACTAAGTGTGACAATAATTGGATCATCATCGTATATTCCAAACTGATCTCTATAATATGTATAACTATGGTACTGTTGTTTTTGTGTTGATTCTGGTGAATCTCCATTTAAATCATAATGCTTTCTAGTATGAGGGTCTTTTAACACCTCATAAGCTCTAGCTAGCTTTATAAAGTTGGCGTCTGCATTTTTATCATCCTAAAAGTATGAATCTGAATTAATATTATATACTACTAGCAATCGATCCCTTAAAAAAAAAAAACAAAATATAATGAAAATAATTGATATTGCTAAAGGTATACCTTATTTTTATCTGGATGCAATTTAACAGCTAAAACTTTAAATGCTTTTCTGATTTCTTTAACCGTTGCATCTCTATTTACTCCTAAAAGTTTATAATAATCAACATCAGCAGTACCATATACCTCTATACTTATCAATAAAAGGAATAAACATGTGCCCAATTTCCTGAAAAATAAAAAGATTGAAAATTAATTTTATTTTCAAGAATATTATAGAGATGAGAGCATGATTTCTTCAGCACTACAACAACTTACACTTTTATCACGTTTAATTAATGTTCAAACCGTTTGTCACTTTGTATGTTTTTTGTTGTACAATGTGTAACAATAAAAGATATTATTAATTCGTTAGATGAAACACAAATTGATAATAGTGTACAGCACTATAATTAACTTGTGTTTTATCTAACGAATTAATATTATCTGAACATGATCAGAAAAAAAAACCTAAACAAAAATATACTGTAAGTAATGAAAATGAATGTTTTAAATGTTGACATCACACTATGATGCTATATGCAATGAGCAGCAAACTTTCAAATCCACTAAATCATCGTGATGAGGTATTGCTTATGGTGTATGGTGCTTGATCTTATCCCAGGGGCGGATACAGCAAATACAAAAAATAATTAATATCCCACCTATTAGATTTATTCTCTAACAAAAAAAAAAATCAGTTAAAATATGTAAGATCTCTGGTTTTTCAAAGGGTGGGAGATCGTCCCTTCACCCTCGTACTCTCCATTGCCCTATCGTATAGAAAAGTGATACCACCAGATTCAAACACCCAAGCAATAGCATGGCATATTATTGTAGGAACCATTGTTTAAACATTTGCATTACAATATCAAATTACTTAGATTGTTGAAGTTCTTAAACATCAACATTATAATGGATCTTCATAAATGATCGTACACCACATGACCAATTAGTTACCTTTAACAGCCTCTTCGAGCCATCCCGTCAGCAAAATATGGTTGAAAATTATTCCTTAGACACATACGTACATGCAAAAATCGTCAATGGGTACTGCCATAATATGAAAGACACAAAATCACAAGTTAAAGGTACCAATTGATCACGTGATTTATGATTATTTATGAAGACTGTCACAGCCGATTTTAATCGGCTGTGGCTTTATATTATTAATCACGTCTATGCAGAAGCAGAATATCATAAAAATTTTGACTACAAATAAGAGACAATAAGTTTAGTGAAATAATAAGAGTATTTATTAATTATTAAATGCTAAATATTTTTTAATGAATTGTAATATTACTTACTACCAACGTATTTTAATTAAAAGTTATAATAAATAAATCTTATCAACTTAATACCTATAAATATTTCTGGAATTACTGACGTGTACTAAAAGGTTAAGTTTGAAGAAAATTAAATCCAAAACAGCAGATATTTTATCTCATACTCACATTTTCTTGAAGTTATAAGAAACAGTTCTCTACTAACATTAACAGGATTAGATGAAAATGAGTACATCTACATCATATCACAATATCAATTTGATAACACCCACAAATCATCCTAAACTTCTATTGCGGAAGTTACAAAATTTTATGGCATATCCCGGCTTTTTTTACAAACAGCTGGTTATTGCTTCTTGTGTTCCCCTGTACCATTCTTGATATTTTTTTCTTCACCTACTCTATATGCAACCAAATATACTCCTCTTCTCTGGAGTTAGCCTACCAAGCAGTGATAGGACCATTGATCAAAAGATGTACGACGAATAATGTTAATCCTACAGTTTTCTATATTAAAAATTAAAATGTGTTCTTTTTATTTCAAAAATAAAAAGGGCCTTTCCAGAGATCTTGTATTGTTATACAAGATCTCTGGGCTTTTCGGGTGCAGAAAAGTTTTAACCAGTAGTTATAATTTCTGGATTATCATTGGTTGAGTTCAAAATCAAAATTAATTTCAACCAATGACAATCGAGAGGTTATAACCACTGGTTAATACTTCTGTGCACCCGAAAAGTCCTAATGTTAACCTATAAAACAAAATTATTTATACCAGAGATCTCTGTTTATACGTGTAACATGTGTAAAACTTGGAAAACGTATATATTATGGTTTGCCCAAGAGCATATTGAGTTTAGATTTGCGGTAGGTAGTTATTATTTAAACATTTTTAAAATATTAACTTATATGATTAATTTTCAGGAAATAGAATCCTTACTTTCTCTGCTTAACATACAAATGAAGTTTACAGAAAAACCTAAAATTGTAAGTAATTAATTACTATATTCTTAGTTTTTAAAAAAATATTGATAATTATAATTTTCAAGGAACCATACTGGATTGTCGAGTTTGCTTCAGAAAATGATGTTAAGTTACTAGCCAGTAGATCAGTGTCTTTACGAAATTGTTTAGAACTTTGGGGGCATGCTAGGGATTTACAAAAACTGCATGAAAAACTCAAGTGTTATCCAAAAAACCTGATGGAACCATATTTTCAACCAAATAGATCGTTTAAAATAGAAGTAGAAACTTTTTGTAAACATTTTACACAAAAAAGAAAAAGTTGACAAATTGGAGGTACCTATATTTTGACTTAAATTGTAGATATTTAAATTTATGCTTGTATTTGATTTAGACTTTTAGTTATTTGCCTGTCCAGGGACCAGTTAATTTAAAAAATCCTGATGTTATATTACAATATATCGAGTATTATGGCACGGTAGCGAATAATCCACCAGAATTACCATACAATGTGTTCTTTGGTAGATGGGTAAAGTATTAACTTCTTTTATTCTGTCTTGTAGAGTAACTTCCAAAAGTGTACTTATAGTTATGATTTATACCACCTTGTAGAATTCGCTATATGCTCAGATCGCGTTGTGGGTAAATTTTGTATCATTGTTTCGCCCATTGAGTGAGTATTAATACTGTCATGTACTTACAATGTGTTGTGGACAAATTAACAAAATCCACTACATGATGTGACTACGAAAATCGAACATATATGAATTTCATCGCGTTATGGGTAACGTAAAGTACCCATGATGCAAATTGCAAAGCCAACTTTCAATATTCTAATCTAACCTATTGCTATCGGTGTTTTATGTGTTAATATGGGTGAAAATATCGAAGATATCCCTTTCGGTCACGAATTTTCAGTTTTTATGACAGAATTTTGAAACTTGGCATACAAATTACTTGATTTTTTTCTTAATTTTTGGTCTTTATTGCAAAAAAAAATATCCCTCCGTTTTCGAAAAAAATTTTGTCCTCTACAGGGGACATTGTGACTGGGGTTCAAACTTAGAAAATATTATTTAAAGGTGATATGTAAATGAAAATCAATAAAATTACAAAAATAATATAATAATTACGTGTGATATAACAAAAAACAGTTTTGGCCTGATTTACTAGGCATGTTTGAGAAAACAGGTTCTTCAACAGCCTCTTCGCCTTCGTCCTCTTCGCTTTGGTCCTGAATGGGCTCCAAAACTGATTCAAACGGTTCCTTCTCGTCAGCTTCTTAAATAGAACATTAGCTTTCAAAAATTAAATAAAATGGTAATTGGTATCTACCCTGAACTGCGGCTTTGGGGTCACAATCCCATCCATCATCATCATCGCTGCTCAGGTAATCTATATCAGAGAGACCCTGCTGAAAGGCCTCAAATAGCTCTTGGTCCGTTAGGGCCCTCTTATTTGACATTTTATTACTAAATAGCTAAGAAAAAATATAATTTAGAGGAATAAGAAAAAAAGTGAGGTTATGTTTACCTTACAGTATTCTTACGGCAGTCACAATGTCCCTTGTAAGGGACACACACTTATGAACAAAAATAAAGGTCACGGTACAGAAAAAACCAAAATAAAAAATTACACAGTCAATAAGAAGCACTAACAAACACCAGTAAAAATCAACACACGAATTCAACAGCGGCAAGTCACCGAAATAAAATTCATTTGATCAGCTATTGCAGTTACCGCTAATTTTACGGAAGTTGAAATGTTCCATAAAATCTATTTTTTTCCAGTCGCGTTTAGATGGCAGCACATATATACATTCTTAATTTATAATGTTAGAGTTAACCAGACAAATTGATAAAACTTCGAGGAAAGCGTACCGAGCCGTAAAAAAAAATGAGCAATGTGACGTCCTCTATAGAGGACGCGGTGACCGAAAGGGATATTAAAAATGATTTTAAACTTGGTATAAATAAATAGATCTACACTTCGGTTGGATTTCGACTCATGGGTCTGACATTTTAAAATTAAGCGAAAAAATTTAAAGTTGGGTAGAAATTCTTCATATAGGGTCTTCTTTCACATACCTAAGTGTAATCAGCAACTCTCTGTGTGAGAGGGTAATTTTGGGGTTGAAGGTGTTATTTCTTTTTTCTTATTTTTTTATGAAATCTCCTTTTTCTAGATGTTCTTTTAAACAATAACAATTCAAATTTATGTCATTCCCCTTAATTTTCTTTACCCTAAAATGACCTTTAAAATGTCATTACTTGCTTTACAATTTGCATTGTGGTTACTATACGTTACCCATAACGTGATGAAATTCATATATATTCATCTTTCATCGTCACATCGTATAGTGGATTTTGTTAATTTGCCCACAACACATTGTAAGTATTGGACAGTGTTAAGATTCTCTCAGTGGGTAAAATCATGATACAAAATTTACTCACAACGCGATCTGAGCATATAGCAAATTCCCCAATGCGTGTTGGGTATAAATTTTGACTATTTGCCCAATTCGGCAATTGAATATAATATGTACATAAAGATGCGACACTCTGAGAGAGTGACTTATTTTGAAGAGAGATAGAAATATCCTACCAATTTAAAAGCCATTAAAGGGATATCTGTAGCACTGTGCATGTGCAGCATTGGTGTATGTCTCCGATTAGTGAAATGAATATAGCCTATTTGATAGTTGTTGAATTTGATATTTTATTTTAAAGCAACACGTTATAATGAGAACAAATAATTCATGGTAAATTAAAGTTTAAGTGGAGTAAATAATTAATTGTATTAAAATTCAGATAAACTGGGTGTAAACGCCCTGAATTCTGATCTAGTTTTCATTTTGTCATGACACTCATTAACTTATTGGGGTTAAGTAGTAGTGTCTCGACATCCCCACGCCCAGTAGTTTTGTATTCACATACCCTACCCTGCAAGGTAGGGGATTGAGAATTAAAGGATAGCAATGAAATTTATTAAATATTACCTATATAATAAGTGATTAAAAGTTTCTTATTATTTATAAATATAATGGTTATGTTCGCTTCATTGATTTTAATGATATTTGTTATATTACTAATGCAAAAAATTACTATGAAAAATTTACCTTTGATTAGCAAAATGATCGATTATATCCCAAATTTATTAACTTAAGACATTAAATTTTAATTTTAACTATTTAGTTTCTTTTATTAAATCTTTTGATGCTTTCCAAATGTTATAAACCCCCTCGACTACGGTCTGGGAGTTCGGGTAGTGACCTACGAGTCGACAAAAAGGCAGATTTGTAGCCTGAAAAAATAATAATAATAATAATTTATTGATCCAGAGGACTTACATAGTTATAGGATAAGTCAATTGAAAATAGACAATATCAGCAATACAATACATGAAACAAGTGTATTTCCTCGGTTTCTATGGGGAAATAAACTAGTTGGAAATATATGATTTATTAAAAAAAAAAACAACAAAAAAAAATTGAAAAGTTTTTACTGTAATAGAGAAAACAAAATATAGTGGGGGGGGGGGGTAAGTGAAACAATTATCTTCAAAGGCCTAGCAGGAGTATCCAAAATCTGGGATGGTTTCCAGCTGTTCAAACTAATCTTTATAAATACGAAAGTCTTATTTATTGTCTTTACTTCTTCAAATTTACCACACTTGATACTTGTTACAGGGACCACTCTGGCGTTTACGTCGCCCCGGACAAAAAAACAAATTGCCGCCCCTTTTAGTTCTTTTTTCTTAATAAAAGATGGTTTTAATTGGCAATAAAAACGTATATATAAAAAGAAACAAGTATTAAAAGTTAACATTTGGTACAAAACAGTATAAATTAAAATACCTAGATACCTAGTTGTATGTTTTAAAAATATTTACTTAGTTTTAAACATACAGGGTGCAATTTTACCCTATTATGATTTAGATTTTTTTCTCACATACCTAAAATCTAAATAGAAAACAAAAGGTAGATACATAGAACCACAGTAATACATTGTTTGTTTGAGTTATAATCAGAAGAATATTTTTTTCTCACTTTTAATTCTGCAAATTTTTTTATTACCTCTTAAGTTTATTTGATCAGCAATTTCATGTTCAATTGCTAAAATGGCCAAGCCATTTAGTCGAATTTGCATAGTAGTTGAGCGTAAAAAGGTTTTGATTAATTTTAATTTGGAAAAACTTCTTTCTCCACTTGCTATTGATATTAGAATAGTCAGTAGTATTCTTAAGGCAATACTAAGATTTGGAGTAAAATTTAGCATTGTTTTTATTTTGAGAACATCACTTGGACTTTCCTTTTTGCCCAAAAATGTGCAGACATTTCTTCTACTAATTCTAGACTGTTAATGTCAGCTGATTCACCATCAGACAAAATATTTTCCAAAT
Organism: Rhamnusium bicolor; assembly: GCA_029963845.1. NCBI lineage: Eukaryota > Metazoa > Arthropoda > Insecta > Coleoptera > Cerambycidae > Rhamnusium > Rhamnusium bicolor. The sequence goes on along the minus strand of JANEYF010000365.1, from coordinate 11,117 downwards.
CTTTGCAAATCTTTATCATTGTCTCTTTAGGCATGGTTTTCAAATCATATATATTATATATAGACTGAAAATGGTTACTATGGTGATTCAGTTGTTCAAATCGAATATCTACTGTGTTTAATGCTTGATAAATAGTATAGAAGAAAAATTCTATTTTGTATTTTTCTTTGGGATCTTCGATCGGTTTGTCCCTTGCCTGATATGAAAAGTTGGCCTTTTTTTCTTCTTACGCGGTGTCGTGGCGTTGTTGATTCAAAATTGGCTTCAATGTTAATTTCATCAGCCAATTCTCTTGCGTCAACAATAATTTCATTGAAAGACTGATCTGATCGAAGATTTTTAAAGAAATTTTTGCAGTTCTCTAGAAGATCAAGTGGTTTTTTCAAATCAAAATCTATTGTTTGCATAAGCTTGCTTATGGGATTAATACAGTTTAAAATTTTATACCATATGACTATTGAACATAAAAATTTAAATTGTTTAATGCAACTTAGCAAACCCGAAGCTTAGTCACTTATTGAGATATCAATGTCTTGGTTTTCATAAATGCTTAGCAAAGCGTTGTATATTTTACCAAGTTGAAATCTTAAGGGTGTTAAAGTTTCTATCCTGTTTTCCCATTGAGTGTCGCTCAAAGGTTTTAATGTTAGTCCTTGGACATATTTTAAAAATATTGCTCATCGAAAAGTAGAAGAAAAAAATAAATATATTTTTTGGACCACATTAAAAAAATTGGCCTTTTCCAAGGATGCTTTTGCCATATCATTTACCACTAGATTGAGCAAGTGGTTACTACACGGAACGTAGAATGCTCGTGTATTTAAATTCCTAATTCTAGATTGCACCCCTGCATTGTTGCCCCTCATGTTAGCACCGTTATCATATCCCTGCCCTCTTATATCTTGAGCCACAATAGGCCTGCTGATGGCCGCAGTGGAGGGTCTACTGAGACCCACTTACAACAAACCTAACCTAACCTCTTATATCTTGCACATCAAGTCCTATTTCATGAAGTTCTTCAATTATAATTTCATATAGTAGTCTTCCTGTAGATCTTTCTACAGGTAAGAAACCTAAAAAGCTTTCGTAGATTTTTATTTCAATATCGTTTGAATCAGAATCAGAGTTATTGGTGGAAACATATCTAATTATCAGGGTCATTTGCTCCACCTGACTAATGTCAGTAGTGCAATCTAATATTATAGAATAGTATCTCACTTTTTTTATTTCAGCAATAATATGCGATTTCACACTTTCGTGAAGGAAGTCTATTATCTCATTTTGAATGTTTTTTCCAAGATAGTGAGCTTTGGTTTTCTCTTTTTTAAGCACTCCATGCACTTGTTCCTCCATGACGGGGTCAAATCCAGATAGCAATTCAACTATTTTTAAAAAGTTGCCGTTATGCTCAAACAGCTTGTCACTTGTACCTTGAAAAGCTAAACAACTTTTACCGAGCATTTTAGTAATTGTTGCAATCCTTAAAAACACCTCGTACCAGTGATTTGTTTCAGTGTTAATAACTCTTTGGGCAGCTGCATCTATAGTTGTACGACACTTTAAATTTTGACTGATTGTGAGTTCTAGCCAGGATCTTTGAGCCTGAATATGATTTTTTAGAAATTTTGTGATCCTTTAAAGTTTCAACGATGTGCTTCCAGCTTTTAAAACCTTCTTTTGAAAGGGAACTTGACAGACGGCCGTAAAGTTGGCAGCAAAAGCAATATATGCAGTTTTTTGAAGTGAAGTACACTAGCCAGTCTCTTATAACTTGCTCTCCATTTCTTAAAATTCGAAAATAGTAATTAGCGTCAAATTTTCGACCAGTGCCATCATAAGGAAATTTGTAATTAAACAATGGTTTAGGTGGACCTTGTCGTCCTAAAAAATTTCTTTCGGCATCTCCTAAAATTCTGGGCCACAATGCTGGATCTGTACCTAAAGTTTGTACAGTGCATTCCGTGGGTGGTAGGGTGGGGTCAGTTTGTAGAGGTAGAGTGCTACTAGTGCTCGCCAGGGTGTCTTCTGTAAGTGCCAAGGCGGTCAGTTGGTAGGCTGCTTTCATTTGGTGACAAAGTTGGTTTAGAAATATCATGTATTGATTGGTCTTGGTCACCAACACTCCTGATGATTCCGTCTTTTCCTTTTTATCTGAATTTTTGGAGATATTTGTTTTGGTACAAATGGTACTACCGGACCTACCCTGTAAATAAAATAATTGTGCAGAGCACCAGCTTGTTTTTGCTTTTGGGTTTCCATCTCTAGCCTTCGCTTTTTGTACTGATGGCCGGACAATTTTCTTTGCGCGTAAGACGTTCTAAAACTACAAATTAAACAATGCAAAATACGCTAGTTAAAATAAAAATAAAAATTGGAAAAATCCTCAAATCCAATTAGTCAGTGACTTGTCTGTCTCATAGTGTTGAAAAATAAAATGCCTAGTTTTAATTACCTACTTAAACGAATTTCTTAACGTTTCGGGCTAATTTTCAACCCCCTTTTGGATTAATACTGTTAGTAATTAAAACTAGACATTTCATTTTTTTAAACTGTGGGATAGACTAAGCCATCGTCACCGACTAATCGTATTTGAAGATTTTTCTTCTTTTATCTTTTTATGCAATGCATTGACTTATTATACACAAAATTATATTTATTAATTAGTAGGATTTTTTTCAAAGATTTTTTTAGGTGTGGTGGATCCCAACAAAATGGACAAATTGCGAACCACCACAACGAACATATAAAAACTAAATATTTAAAATAGATACCTCTATCTAAAATGTTTGAATTTTTAAGATAGACTTTTTTGTTTCTCTTTTTTTCGCGGCGAAAACCCCAAATAATCCGTCACAACAAACATACAGAAACTATTTAAAAACGTATAAGTCCGTATTGTGGAAAATATTTTGGAAAATAATTCTTTGCCACTTAATATAGGTATTTGCAGAAGTACTTACCTTTAGAAATTGACAAAACACACAAAAGTCACTATCCCGCAGTAAACTGTTAAATCTTTTTAATATTTATAAACTTTCTTCAAAGATATGTTATCACCGGCACCGACGCAATTGCAATAATAACACAATTGCGCTTAGATGACTCTTTATATAGTAAGGCACGAAAACATGTATATGCATGTTATGTCTTGCGTTCATATTTTAAACAAGTATATATATACCTACAACTTCATACAGGGTCCTGCGCGTCTTTTAATTATACGTCTTATTTTATTTCAAAAATAAATATGCTTTTTTAAAAAAGGTGTTTTAATATTTTTCTAGCTTTAAAACATAACAAACCACAAAGATCAAATGTAAATTGAATACTACTTAGTTTTAGTTAGGGAAAAAAATCAATATGTAGTGTAAAATTTATATTAATTGAGAATAATTAATTTATCAATATTTGGTTCACATTCAGGGGGGAGAAAATGCCGCCCTCAGGGTTCGTCGCCCGACAGGGGTCCGGGTTGTCCGCCTCTAAAGGGGGCACTTGTTATCGTTCTACTAGCTAACAATCACAGCGCGACGTCTTATGCGTGATTTTTAAAATATAGTCTTGTTTTATTTTTATAACCACGGTTATTTATAGTTTTATAAATTTTTTGTGTGCCCTCGGTCTCGGCTCACTCACGACTCTTTTCGGTCTCTCCTCTTACTTTACTGCGTCCATCATGGACCAAAAATTGCTGAAAATCCGCGTTTGTATTTTTAAATGTTATCGCTTGGAATTCTATCCCATCAGCACTGCCACATTGCAGCTGTTAAAGAAAAAGATTAATCTGTGCTACATCGAGAATAAACCGGATTCGGAAATAAATTACAAATTTAATAAATTTTTTGTTATGTAGGCAATTGTTACACAAACAACAAACCTATAAACTGTCATTTAATTTCTGCTGTTTGTAAATTTTTCAATGTTGCTAACTGTGATTTATGTCATACTTTTAAAAAAAGCATTTACTACTGCCTATCACTAGTAGTAAGACAATTAGCACTAAAATAGTTTTTTTGAATGGTGTGTGAACTAACTGTGAATGACGCACTTAGTGAAAATGAGATTATACTTTTTAGGTGGCTAGTGGTTTACGTCAATTAATACGAAAGCTTTCGTTAAAGACCAGAAAGTTTATAGGTAATACTAGTATGGATCCACAGTTGTCACTATTGATGGCGAACCAAGCCAAAATACAAAATGGAAATATTGTACTAGATCCATTTGTTGGGTCTGGTTCTCTTCTAGTGGCTGCTGCAGAATTTGGAGGTTATGTTTTAGGCACAGATATCGATTATTTAATGCTACATGCAAGAACAAGACCTTCTAGAATTACCCAAAAGGTATAGTAAAATAATTTGGCTAATATTTATACCTTTATTTTTTCTTTTCTCTCACCATTAACAGCTGTTTTCCCAATATAGTGAGTATTATTTCATGTACTACCTGAGAAACATATCGTGGCAATGAGATAAAGATGCACAAAGGGTTTAAAGTGGCACCGCCATTCGCATAACGTTTGTATTAGTGTTTACATTGATACACTTTTGCAGAAAGTAACTTTCAGAAAATTGCTGTATTCTGTAGTTCAGTGTTTTGTAATGCAATAAATTTTGATGCCTCGCGCATATCTGTGCCTTGTAATATTTGTCAAGTAATATCTATGTATTATTATTCTTTTAAATACGATACAATTTCAGATGAGAGAAAAAGATGAAAGCATAAAAGCAAATATGAAGCAGTATAATTTGGAACACCGGTATTTAGATGTTTTAGTCAATGATTTTTCTGTACCATTTTGGAGGCATAATTTTCAATTTGATGCAATAATCACAGATCGTAAGAGATACAATTTATTTTCTTTTTTGTTCCTTTAGTCAAGTATATGTTTTTATAGCACCTTATGGTATTAGAGAGGCCACGGAAAGAGTAGGCACTTCTAAAGAAAATTATACAGTCAGTGAAAAACACTTATCGACACATATACCTGCAAAAATTGAATATGGAATTTCAAATATTTATAGAGATCTCCTTTTATTTTCTGCAAAACACTTGAAAGTTGGAGGGCGTTTGGTATGTTGGTTTCCTGTTTTTAGGTAAACAAAAATCTTAAAATAGATGAAACTACTAATTTACTTAACTTTAAAATTCAGAAATTAAGATTATTTTAATATATGCAACTAGAAATGGGCAGGTGGGAAAATCCTCAATAAAGTTTTTATTCAAGAAAGAACTGCAGAAATATTCACCAATTATAGATTTCAAAATCTTAAATTGTTTTTCTGGGAAATTTCAAAATTTGGAATACCCCTACTAGCCTTGCCTAGCATCTCTTCTTGTAACTCATTGTACTTTAATGATAACAAATTTATTTATAGAAATGATTACGATGAGAACGGTTTGCCTTCACATCCTTGTCTAAAGTTAGTAGCGAATTGTGAACACATCTTAACCAAAGTAACTTCTCGGAGATTGTTAACCTTTTGAAAAAATTAGACAACCAACTGAAGAGGAACTAAATAGGAAGCACAACAAAATAACTGATTTTAGAGAAAAATATTTTGTTGTTCGAGAAGAAACTAGAAAAGAGAGAAGAATGAGAGAAGCTCGAATTCGTGAGGAAAAATAGGTTAAAACATGAAACGATTAAAACTAAAGAGTAGGTTTACTTTTTTATTAAAAAAATGCATTTAACTGAAAAACAAATATGTTCCATATTTTTATTTTATTAATAAATATTTTTTTTACTATTTTCTATTTTTTCCTTTAAATTTACTCTTGTTGCCAAATTTTGATTTCCCTCCAATAGGTCTATGATCCCTATTATGTGAATTAGTTTTATCTTGTATTTTTCGTTTACTTCCAAACTTTCTATCACGTCTAAACTTATTTGAATTAAATTTCTTATCACCGTCAGGTTTGTTACCTTTTTTTATTAAATGATTTTTTGCCTTCTTTAGAATGCGTGTATGTTTTTACAACCTTGCCTTTTTTGCTTTCTTCTAATTTAGCTTTTTTATTTTGATAGTAGGGGTTGCTCCAATTTTCTCTTAATACCAGTTTGTCTTGCAGAAAATAGATCTAAAAAGTATAAGATATATATACAGGTGTGTCCCAACTGAAAGTAGGCACTCTGAATAACTTTGGAGATAAAATTTTTTTGAAAAATTGGTGAAACACGTCAACCTTGTTTCCAAGGGGGACATATTTTAATGTAATACTTGTATACCTATCATCATCCCTCTACCCAACACGGCCACCCTTTCAAAAAATTCAAATGGCAATGGGGGTCGAATGATACATCTTTTGAAAGGTCTTCCAATTCTCTACGAAACTGTATCTTTTTAAACTTTTATCGATTCGTTCCTGAGCAATAATTGTTTCATTATTTTAGGTTCGGGAAATAAAAATAAAAGAAGCAGTTTAAATTATCGTATGTATTGTTCAAAATGACCCCCACCGACTTCCATACAGTAGTATAATCTGTCTTGAAATTCTGTACGAACATTTCTGAACATCTGGATAAACGGCATTTTCTCGAACAATTCTTTCACGTAACTTTTCCAGAGATGCTGGTTTTGTTACAAATACCTTCAATTTCAAATGTCCCCACAGAAAGAAATCCAAGGGAGTTAAATCGGGTGACCTAGCGGGCCACTCCACAGGACCTCTTCTTCCAATCCATCGCTCAGGAAACCGATTATCCAAAAATTGACGGACTGCTATAGCAAAATGTGGGGGTGCCCCATCCTGTTGAGAAAAACAGTTTGCCCTCTAAAAGATTATCGTCTTCTTCGAGGATTTGGGTAATCATTGGGTTGATATTATTTTCTAACAGATTGAGGTATCTTTCGCCATTTAAATTGTCAGGAATAAAGAACGACCCGAAAATGTGATCCCTAAGATGCCAGCCCAAACATTTAATGTCTGAGGCCTTTGGGAATGAGTTTCATGAACAAATGTGGATTCACTCCAATACCTACAATTGTGCTCTGCTTTTTACCTCCCCATTTAACTGAAATGTCGATTCATCAGACAAAACACGTATTGTACAGTAGATTGGTATTACCGTTTAATTGTTCACTAAAAATCTCACAGGATTCAAGCATCTTCGTTTAATTGTGTAACAATTTAAATTTATATGGATGAAATTTGTGGGCCTTTATAATTAGATGAACACTGCTTCGTGATACACCGAAGTTCCTCAGCTACTTTCCTGATCAATTGAGTATTATCCATCTGCAAATGACCCAGAACTGCCACTGACTGCTTCATTCTAATCGGTCGCTGAGGTTCATGCTTTTTGTTTCCTACAGAACCTGTTTTCATAAATTTTGTCAATAATTGTAAAACATACTGAGAACCAACCCTTCTATCTGGGTGATTTCTATTGAACATGCGCTCCATAGTTCTAGCACAATTATCGTTTTTAAAATAAATGCTGACAATTTCTATTCTTTCCGAAGGGTATAAACCATTTTGAGAACTGACTGGTAAAATGTATCTCAATTTAAAATTGGATGTGAACAAATTAATGTTCAAGGACTATCAAATACTTACGAGTCTTTTATTATTCTAAAACTAAACGGACAAGGAAAGTGTTTTTTGTCGAAAAACTCATGTTGATTTGAGAGCACTAAAAAATGGAGTTTTTTTATGTAGGGAATTGAAAGACCTTTCAAAAGATGTATCACTGACCCCTTGCCATTTGAATTTTTTGAGGGGGTGGCCGTGTAGGATAGAGGGATGATGATAGGTATACAAGGATTACATTAAAATATGTCCCCTCGAAACAAGGTCAACATGTTTCATCAATTTTTCAAAAAATTTTTATCTCCAAAAGTTATTCAGGGTGCCTACTTTTGGATGGGACACCCTGTATATAAAAAAACCATCTCGTGAATCTGTATGTCCATAAAGTTGTGTACTTTCAGTGGTAAAATTTTTAAGGTTGGGTTGAGTTACTTTGTACATAATTTACTCATATGTCTGACACTATGTTGAGCATTTTGAATTTAAGAAATCTTAAATTTTTATATATAATAGAATTAAAAGTTTTCTATGCAATATTCTAAAATCAAGTCAAGAATAGCACAGTTGCATTTATTTTTGCAGATGGGATTATTCAGTGATGATGGGGATTACCAGCTTGGGCCACATCAAAATAGTGCCAAAAATTTTAAAAACAAAAAAACTAAACATTTTAAACGATAATGTGGAATTATAGTGCATGTTAATGTACACTATCCACCAGAACAAATTTTATTCCAGTTTGGTTATTTTCAAAATAGTATTCATTCTTATAACAAAAGTAACGCTATAACACAGTGTCTAAATATAGAGTAATTTACCCGTTTCTCAAAATTTTCCCATTAAAATACTGAGTTATTGTCATTAGGTTAGTTCCAGCAGCAGTCAGAAACCGATTTTAAACCATCCTCGGCACATTGCAAAGCGAAACTGACGTTCCAGCAGACAATCGGAGATTCTGTCTACTAGTTCAATGTTCCAGCAAGTCAACTGATTAGTTTCTAACTAATTTTCAAACGGTTTGAAGAATTTTCAGATTCTCCATGGATTTTAGCCTTGTTATATGCGCAGTCAAATATAAAATGTTGTTTAAAACTATTTGAATTATAAACATATTTGTGAATAAACCTGGTAGCGTTCTTTGGTTTACATAAAGATAGAAATATATCGCTTCTCTTCTAAAACTATTGTTTTCAGAAATTTAAACATAAATGATTCAAAATGATTGCAAACAAAACTATGTTTTTATATATTTCAATTAAATATTGTGCGGCGTACTACGGAAGAAGCAGATGGAAGCAAAGATTTCATTCCGACAGTAGAAATTACCAGCTAATTCCTGACTAGTTGACGTTTAGACATGCACATTCAAAAGTTCATCAAATCGCTTGTGATTTTCTGCTAGAACAAACCTATTATGTAACAAATTAAAAAAAAAAAACCTTTATCAAGGTTCTCGCCCCACTTCCTGTTTATATAATATTCTCGATCATCTCATCTTCCATAACTAGAGCATTTTCATTTGCTTCTTGGGATGCTCTTTTCATCTGTATATCCGTTTCAGATTTACCTTTCTGCATACCTTTCAAAGTCCTTTCCTTTTGTTCCTGCTTGGTTTTTTCTTTTGCCCTCTTGTTTGCTTCTTGAATTTTTTCCTTTTTTTCTTTCACATTCTCAAAAAAAAAAAAAAGAAAGCTACAGCTGCACTATTACATGACAAAAGGATATATATTTTTTAATTTTAAAAAATATGCACTGTGTAGCTCATATATAAAACTATTTTCCTACATAAATTTATGAGCTACTTGATTCAGATTAACATCGATTCAAATTAACACTGTTCTACTGTACGTCTGATAGTTTGGTATAAATTGAACCTGCCCCTATAATACACTGAATCTCTGAAAGTATCTATTCCAGATCAGAGAATTAAGTAGTTACTAACTTCTTTATTTCCCTTCTTTTCTTAATTTCTTCCCTCTCCTGTTCTGTTTTCTGAATTAAATCATGGTATAAAACTTCACCGTCTAATAAACCATCCTCAATTTTGATTAACTGTAATGTTAACCTTGGTCCTAGTTCACTTAATCTAATAGCAGATTTACCAGACTCTATGTTACCTCTAGAACTTAATTTTTGTGCTAAAGTTACATGATTTTGTGGATCATCTTCTGCTTCACTTTCCATAATAAAGTTGATCTAAACATTTCAAAAAGAATTATTTGGATTGCAAGTCTCCTTACAACTATTTATTGTTTGTACGATCAATGTGATTTATCATACTAGTAGTACTCACTTTGTGAAAAAAATCTGCTATATCATTACATCGTGATAGATTTGGAACTTTTCCCTGAACAACTTTTTTTACCCCTTTTGATATTCCTACAGGGACTACTTTAATAGCATAATGTCTAAAATCTATGCTTAGTCCAAGGATTATAATTTAATAAAACACATCGCCTAATGGTGTTCAAGTCAACATTGGTCAAATTTATCGTAGGAAACATGTTTTGAAACATAGAAGTCATCAGTTTCATTTGTAAGCCCTCTCCACTAAAACTGTTTAAAACTATTAGGGAGAATGTTTAAATGCTTCATCTACCACCAATTGTTTTTTTAATGATGAAACTACATCTTAGCAAGAGAAAATGATGGATTTTAAAAGTTAAAGTAGGTCCCCTTGGTAACCGCATAATTTTTTTAAATACATTCCTAATTCTGTTCGAGAGAATAGTGATAAATGAGATACATGTAAAGGACCTGCTATTGCAACAAAATCTTTATCGTGTTTTTCTTCCTTTCCTAAAACAACACTTAATTAAATAACTTAAGACTATTATTGTGAAAAACTTACCTTCAATGATGAAGCTGTAAATGGCTCCATAACTCTTTCTAAAATCCTTCGTTAATTCTAACGTATAATCACTCGCCGCCCCTAGTAAGTCCCTTATGTATCACAAACGAGTGTGGTGCTTGTACAAGCTCATCTTGGTTCAATGTTATTTTTAGATTCTTCTTTAACACAGCGACCACGCTTTCGTTTACCCATTTTTATTTTATAATTTTATAAACAGCATGGGTATTTACAGATTATAATTTTTGACTTAACCTTGACAGAAACCAAACCCATGGCGAAAGTTCTCGGACAGAAACAATTATTCTGTCGCAGAAGGAGCTACGTTCCGAAATTAAGTTCAGGAACCTATCGCTCCAAATCTTTTACAAACACAGCTACTGACAATACTCCCCGTCATTCATAAAACGAGTACGTTTGAAAATCGATTCCTTACAAAACCATCGCTCTTTGCGCAAATCGAGTGCACAATATTTTAAGCATTCCATTGTAGGTACCAGAAGATGCCCTCTGCTTACGACTGTCGACTACGTTCACGAAAATAATTTTTAGAACCAACAGATAATCGAGTGGGATACAACAAATTGTTTGTAAATTTTAATCGTTTCCCACATTGTTTCGAAAATATAATTTTAACGTTTATATTTTTCAAACAAATAAATAGGTGATTTGACCAAAAAGATTTACCTCTTTTGATTTTTATTTCAGCTCATTTTTCTTAGAGAGGGGCATTTTA
>JANEYF010000364.1:0-117842 GCA_029963845.1 Rhamnusium bicolor | reverse complement strand
TATACAGGGTGAACCACGGTGGGTGGAGTATTAGAAGTATATGAAGAACGGATCAACCGATTGCTTTGAAATTTTGTTACCGAGATAATCGAGTATGATCTCTCCAACTAAAATATTTTCGAAAGTGCGGTGTTGACACTTATACGTAAAACTGGCAACATCTTCGTTATTTTAAATGGAATGCCCTGTATATTTTTGCATTTTTGGATCGCCGTCTCACTCTGAGTAACTTTTGTTAATATTTCCCTATACCTATCTCAAGCCGTTTTCGAGATAATAATTCTTTTTGTGAATTTATTGCCAAAAAATTTGACTTTTAGTAAATCGTGTTTTCTCCTACCTACGCAGCAATTAAAAGATAATTTTTTAGTGCGGCTAGGCAAGGCCTGGGGACATCTCCTCCATTAATCACATGTTTCGAATATCATACAGGGTGAGTTAGAGAATGCTTTCTATAAGTGACTTAGAAAAATGCACGAAAGTCAATTTTTTTAAATGGAATGCCCTGTATATTATTACTGATTCGGAAAAGGCGATATATTTACCTCTTTAAAAAGGTAATATACTCTATATCTAATGCACACCGTTTTCGATTTATGGGTACTTTTCTGTAACCTTACCAAGAATATTAGTCTTTTGGTATATCATAATGGGTGGGCCATGAAATTTTTGTTTTGTCATTTTGTAATGACAACAGATGTTATTTTTCTAAATAAATTTGACGTTAGTGATATTTGCACCTAATTTGAATAGCTATGTAGCACAAATATGGCAGAAAATAATTATACAAACACGGTTTTAATTGATTTGTTTATTATCCATGGGGAGTGCAATAAGATTATCAGCAGAAGTTCAGCAGAAGATTTAATGAGAAATATCCCAATTTGCCGCAGATGAACAACAGAAAGTTTTTACGAATTCAGAGGAATTTTATAAATTTTGGTTCGTCATTAAGAGAAGCAAGAAATTTCCTAAACCTGTGACATCTGACGAGGTAAATGAAATCAATGTGCTAGCATATTTTCATGCAAATCCCCAGTATTCCATACGTTGTGCTGAGCGGGATTTAGCATTGCCATATTCATCCATTCGAAGAATACTAGCAAACCATAAAATGCATAATTACAAATTTACAAGAGTCCAATTTCTCATGCCTCAGGATTATCTACAGAGAATAGAATTTTATGAAACGTTACTTGTACGTATGCAAGAGGACTCCAATTTTTTAAAGAAAATTATATGGACTGATGAATCAAAATTTTCTAGGGAAGCGATTTATAACACACGAAAGCGTCACCATTGGGCCACAGACAACCCCACGTTACTAGAGAGGCTAGCTTTCAAGTCAAATTTAGTTTCAATGTGTTTTGTATGTTAATGGATGATAAAATAAAATATTACATATACGACGAAAAATTGAATTCCATAAAATATTTAGATATAATTAGAACAATTGTGGAAGACTTCCTTGATAGTATGTCAATTGAAAAATATATAACTTGTTGGTATCAACTCGACGGGGCTCCTGCACATTGTACACACGAAACTAGTATGGAGTTGGACTGCTTTTTCGATGATCGTTGGATTAGACGTTTGGGACCGTGGAATTGGCCTCCGAGGTCCCCTGACCTTACCCCGTTAGATTTTTATCTTTGGGGTACTCTTAAAGATAGAGTTTATAAAACTCCAGTCCACAACAGAGAAGAATTAGAACGTCGAGTGATTCAAGAGATTGAAAACTTGGACTCTGCTGAAATAAGAGCTGCTACAACAAACGTCGTCCATCGTCGTATACAAAAGTGTCTGGAAGTTAACGGTCTACATTTCGAACAATTATAACAATATTTTTAAGATTTTTATATTTATTACTGTTATTGGTATTATTTGTTATTGCTACTTAGACTTTGTTACTGTTGTTACTGCATAGTTATTATTTTTTCCTAATACTGACACTGTTATTGTTCTCTTAATGATGAACCAAAATTTATAAAATTCCTCTGACCTGCGGCAAATTCGGATATTTCTCATTAAATCTTCTACAAGTTCTGCTGATAATCTTATTGCACTGTCCATGGATAATAAACAAATCAATTAAAACTGTGTTTGTATAATTATTTTCTGCCATATTTGTGCTACATAGCTATTCAAATTAGGTGCGAATATCACTAACGTCAAATTTATTTAGAAAAATAACATCTGTTGTCATTACAAAATGACAAAACAAAAATTTCATGGCCCACCCGTTATGATATACCAGAAGACTAATATTCTTGGTAAGGTTACAGAAAAGTGCCCATAAATCGAAAACGGTGTGCATTAGGTATATTACCTTTTTAAAGAGGTAAATGTATCGCCTTTCCGAATCAGTAATAATATATAGGGCATTCCATTTAAAAAAAATTGACTTTCGTGCATTTTTCTAAGTCACTTGTAGAAAGCGTTCTCTAACTCACCCTGTATAATATTCGAAACATTTGATTAATGGAGGAGATGCCCCCAGGCCTTGCCTAGCCGCAATTAAAAAATTATCTTTTAATTGCTGCGTAGGTAGGAGAAAACACGATTTATAGAAAGTCAAATTTTTGGCAATAAATTCAGAATAGAATTATTATCTCGAAAACGGCTTGCGATAGGTATAGGGAAATATTAATAAAAGTTACTCAGAAAGAGACGACGATCAAAAAACGCAAAAATATACAGGGTATTCCATTTAAAATAACGAAGATGTTGCCAGTTTTACGTATAAGTGGCAACACCGCACTTTCAAAAATATTTTAGTTGGAGAGATCATACTCGATTATCTTGGTAACCAAAATTTCAAAGCAAGCGGTTGATCCGTTCTCCATATACTTCTAATACTCCACCCACCGTGGTTCACCCTGTATATATATATTTTTTTTTTATTTTTTTTTTTTGAGAACTAACGAAATGTATCTTGATAAAGAACAAACATTTGTAATGTTTATACGACAAAATATCCTTAAATTTGGACAAGTAATGTACTCCTTCATTTATGACATTCTATTATGTTACACTGTATTTATAATTTCTATGCTAACAAAAACAAAATTTTAAACAAGGACTGCCCACAACGGTATAATGTTTTGGGGTCCAGATTTCAGAGCGAAAAATTTTAACATAGGATGTATGTATGGATCTATGTATCTATTTGTTAGAAATAAATAAAACACAATTTTGCGGTAGGAATTTGTAAACATTAGTGTCATTTTGATGTATTTACGAGTTTGAAGAATATAGTCGAATTCTGGTGGACTTTGGACTAGTGGCGTTCCGAGATGGAGGGAGGAGGAAGGATAGCATTCTTGGGGGCGAAAATCGTAATGATAGTGTATCCAAATGAAACATAATTTTAAATTAAAATTTTTAACTAAAAAAAAATTGTCGAGTTAAAATTTTTTTTTTTGAGTTAAAAACAGAAACTACCAGTATGTTGCGAATGATAATAATCATTCGCAACATACTGGTAGTTTCTGCCAAATGTTTTGCTGACATTTGGTAATTCACCCTCGCTATTTTGGCATATAACGTTTCAACGATACACATCAAATTTGCTGTTGTATCTTTGAAACATTAAAGGCCAATTACGTGTTTTATGTTGTATTTATTTCAACCTGCGTTTTTGTTTGTTATTTAAATAACAAGAAAAACTCAAATTAGTTCTAAGGTTGCTAATAAATATAGTGAAACATAGACTAAATTAAAACAGTAGTTCTTCTGTTTTAATTGAACTGGCTTCTCCCATAAATTGTAATATTAATATATAGCAGGTCAGTAAACATCCAAGAAACAAATGACTTATTATCTATAATTATTGTTCATCCAATTTTCACAAAGTGTTTTGGGTGGGGTGCAAGGGAGGCAATATAGACAAGGGCGGGGGAATGGTGCCCCTTTAGCACCTACCTGGGAACTGCTTTAAACTTGTTAATAATTAAATAATTCTGAGACAACAATGTTTGAAAATGTTCGGGTAGCAATTTCAGGTTTTGATGATATTTTTAGGATTAGATTATTGCCGTTATTGTTACAAATAAAAATAATTAAACTTGAACCGACTGTAAATTTTTATATAATTTCAAAAATCCCCATGAAATTCAATGTCACGTATTTTATCAATTCTCTTAAATTTTGTGAATTTTTAACCTTTTCCAGAATATATAATCTTTTCGAGAACATCATAAATTTTTAGGACTTTATAAGACATTTAAAGAAATTTTTAAGCGTACAATATCACTTTTACCCAATTGCAATTGACAAAAAGTGTAATGTATAGATGCAGTTGTTGGCAAGTACTTAGTTATAGAAAGTAATAATTATGAGTGTGAGCAATATTCCTCTTCTTATATAAGTCGATGAAGTAAAGATATAAAGAATATAGATTTCCATCAACCCCTTTGAGAATTGTTCTCAGTTGTGTGGTCCACACCAGTTCACGGTTTAATATTCTGCAAAGCGTGTTATTGGGATTATTAGTGCAGTGAATAGCACCCTCATATGTGCGTGTTTATGTCAAAAGAAAATAACACAGGATACGCGTGTCACCGTCTGTGGTCTACTGAGACCAAAATTTAACGAATGAGTTCATTATTCATTTTCCATAACGAATAATTATTATAGAATATCACCCCTCTACTATATTATTTTGAAGAGGCATATAATATGTGGCTAATATAACAAGTGCTCAATTGAAATTATAATTTGTTTAACTTTTTCGAAAACATTTAATGCACGTCTTTAATCATTTATTAATTAATTTGGTTATTATTTGCAATGGCACTTGAAGGTTAATTTTTTATTTCTGTTTCCGCTGCATAGTCCGTTCAAGTAGGTGTAAAGGTAATTGACCAAATATATGGTAAGTCAGATATATATATATATATACATATATATATATATATATATATATATATATATATATATATATATATATATATATATATATACATATATATATATATATATATATATATATATATATATATATATATATATATATATATATATATATATATATATATATATATATATATATATATATATATATATATATGTTAAATTCGTTTTCCGGGTATACTCCCGTGTAGGTGATAGGCCCCGAGCATTACAAGTCAAGAATCATCAGGGAGGCCATAGAAATAGAGAAAAGACCACACAATCTAAATACACGAGATGACACCCAAAGACTACCTACCACATGGAAACCTGCTCTAATATTACATGCTACTATCCATGAGGAAGCAAGAAACATAACGCAACGAACACACGAAGAGGAATCAACCAGAGCTAATCTAATAGGACCAAGTACACGGAGTCGCCCTCGAAATCAGGAGATGGGTGCAACAGACCGTGACGTAAGCACAGATACACGCATGCGCGCCCGAACAGGACCGATTACACGAAGCCGCGCTCGAAATCAGGAGATGGGTGCAGCAGACCATGACGCCCGGAGTGAGTCGAGAGCAACAGAGCGTAACATAGATAGAGTATATAAAGAACAGCCAGATCCAGAAAACGTCATTTCAGTTCGAGTAACCAGAAGCCGCAGTAAGCAGTTAACGGTTAGAACCTGAAGATGGCAGATGAGATTCTGCCGAAACGTCGTTCAGACAACCACGGTCCCTCTCGGGGCCTATCACCTACGCGGGAGTATACCCGGAAAACGAATTTAACATTCACCACCCGCGAAAACCTGAAAAACAACATAATATGTCTCTACGGGGAGAAGACATTTCATCAGACAAGAAACTTCGAGAAAATATTATTAAAAAGAAGGAAACTTCTTTGCAATCTCGCATTTCTGCAACGCTGCCGGGATGAAAATATCATTCCGAAATGCATGGAATTGACGTTCCACAGAAAGGATCAACACACAAAAAGAATTCTCCGAAAAAACTAGCCTAACCCTGATGAGAAAATCAATCCACGACACTAGACGGACATTAGACAACATCAATACACAGTTACTAGACCAGCATCTTTATTTAAGCAGAACTATCGACCCGACATTATGGACCATTATTGACCAACTTGCACATTTCAGGGAAGAAAGAGATAATGATTTAACTACAGAGAGGTTAAAGAATAAATTTAACCGCCTTCAACTCCAACAAAAGCCCATCAAGAAATCCGAACAATTAGAACCTACAAGAGTAGTTCACAATGTGTCCAGTTACCATCTCAATGAGGCCTCGTTGAATGTATTAGCCAAGGGATTTAACTTCGCGATAGCACCAGCACGTCTACCGGTAGAAGACATAATCTGTGGTGTAGAATCGGCCATTGGCAATTTAGATACAAACATAGCGGAAACTATACGCCAGGACACGTCACGTATATTAAGAACAGCCCGTATACCAAAGAGGAATCTACAACACGAAGAATTAGAAGCACTGAAGACCTTACGACAAAATGAGGACATCATAATCTTACCCGCAGACAAAGGAAACGCAACAGTAGTGATGAACAGCGACGATTATCATACAAAAATAGAAAGTCTACTAGGAGACACTGCATATCAGCTTATTACCACAGATCCTACTACTTACCTGGAGAAGACGACAAAAGCCAAAATCAAAGCCAGTCCAATCGACAAAGAGACACAGAACCAGATCATCCCGCGAGAGAAGTCTTCAAGATGTCCCAAATTTTATGGTCTACCAAAGATTCACAAAGAAGGAGCTCCTCTAAGACCAATTGTTAGCTCAATAGGGTCACCCACACAGCAGTTAGCAAGACATTTAGCCAGACAACTACAACCGTTTGCCGAGGAAGTTAAATCCTACGTGAAAAATGCAGACCATTTCATTGAGTTATTAAGAAATCAGACCGTCCAAGCGGAACATCTTCTAGTGAGCTTCGATGTCATATCCTTGTTCACCAACGTACCCGTAGAGGAGTCACTCGACATTATCAAGCGAAAATATCATCCAGCAGATCATATTCTTAGGCTAACTCAACATTGCCTAAATAATACCTATTTTACATACAATGAGCAACGATACAGACAAACCGAAGGAGCCCCGATGGGCTCCCCCTATCTCCAGTTATTGCCAATCTCTTTATGGAGGATTTAGAAACTCGAGCACTACAATCTGCACCATTAAAACCAAGCCTATGGCTAAGGTACGTCGACGACACATTTGTGATTTGGACTCATGGAAGAGAGAATCTCACTAACTTCTTAGAACATCTGAATAGTATACACGACAAAATTAAGTTCACCATGGAGGTAGAGACTGACAGTCAGCTACCATTTCTCGACGTACTGGTCAAGAAGAAGCAGGACGGAAGTCTAGGCCACACAGTTTATAGAAAAGCCACTCACACTGACAGATACCTAAATGCACAGTCACACCACCATCCAGCACAACTAAACTCAGTAGTAAAGACATTAGTCACACGCTCGCAGAGACTAGCAGATGCAGACAACCTCAAAGAAGAAATGTCAACTCTTCACAAAGCGCTGCGAAAGAATGGGTTCACACAACAAAGAATACAGAAGTTGTCAAAACCATCTCGGCCGAGAAATCAAGAGGACTCCGAACAACCCATAGCAAAAGCCTATCTGCCATATATAAAAGGAACAACGGATAAAATAAGCAAACTTCTACGTAAACATAAAATAGAAACAACTTTTAAGACCGACAAGAAAATCAGTACCATTCTTCGATATCCAAAGACCAAAATTGCTCTAGAAAGTCAAGGGGTATATGAAATACCTTGCCAAGATTGCAACAAATCATACATAGGACAGACCAACAGAAAAATAAGTGCAAGACGCGAAGAACACATAAACGCTGTTAGAAAAGACGAGAGAACATCATCTCTAGCTCAACATGTCAAAACTACAGGACATAGGATTGATTTCGACAAAACAAAAACACTAGCCAATATCGAGCATTACAAGTCAAGAATCATCAGGGAGGCCATAGAAATAGAGAAAAGACCACACAATCTAAATACACGAGATGACACCCAAAGACTACCTACCACATGGAAACCTGCTCTAATATTACATGCTACTATCCATGAGGAAGCAAGAAACATAACGCAACGAACACACGAAGAGGAATCAACCAGAGCTAATCTAATAGGACCAAGTACACGGAGTCGCCCTCGAAATCAGGAGATGGGTGCAACAGACCGTGACGTAAGCACAGATACACGCATGCGCGCCCGAACAGGACCGATTACACGAAGCCGCGCTCGAAATCAGGAGATGGGTGCAGCAGACCATGACGCCCGGAGTGAGTCGAGAGCAACAGAGCGTAACATAGATAGAGTATATAAAGAACAGCCAGATCCAGAAAACGTCATTTCAGTTCGAGTAACCAGAAGCCGCAGTAAGCAGTTAACGGTTAGAACCTGAAGATGGCAGATGAGATTCTGCCGAAACGTCGTTCAGACAACCACGGTCCCTCTCGGGGCCTATCACCTACGCGGGAGTATACCCGGAAAACGAATTTAACATTCACCACCCGCGAAAACCTGAAAAACAACATATATATATATATATATATATATATATATATATATATATATATATATATATATATATATATATATATATATATATATATATATATATATATATATATATATATATATATATATATATATATATATATATATATATATATATATATATATATATATATATATATATATATATATATATATATATATATATATATATATATATATATATATATACATATATATATATATATATATATATATATATATATATATATATATATATATATATATATATATATATATATATATATATATATATATATATATATATATATATATATATATATATATATATATATATATATATATATATATATATATATATATATATATATATATATATATATATATATATATATATATATATATATATATATATATATATATATATATATATATATATATATATATATATATATATATATATATATATATATATATATATATATATATATATATATATATATATATATATATATATATATATATATATATATATATATATATATATATATATATATATATATATATATATATATATATATATATATATATATATATATATATATATATATATATATATATATATATACATACATATATATATATCTATATATCTGTATCTATATATATCTATATAGATAATGTATATATATATAATGTCATAATATTCAATTTGAAATTTGTTGTTTCATATAACCATAAAATAGTTAAAACGTAAATAAATAATAAATGTGTTGAGAGCCATGAGGCAAGAAATAAAAATATTAAATGAACATAGTTATTACAATTTAAGTTATAATGTTATAATATAGAAGTACGGTATGTAGCCGTACAGATAATTAACAAAACATTGTAATTAAAATAAAAGTGAAAGTGATAAATTTGAGGAAGCATGCAATCATCATAAGTTATTTGAAGTCAGTTTGGAAACCCTGAAATACAAATTTTCAGCTAGTATAGCACAATTGATTTAGTCATCCAGGGTAACTAGGAAAAACAAATAAATTTGTTGTGAGCAACAAAAAATTAGAGGAAGGGGATGGTTTTTTGTGGAGAGAGAAAATAATGACAAGAGATTAAGAACTGGTAAAAATACAAGTATAGTACATAAATAAATCGTTTATAAATAAAGTGCAGTATAAGAAGTTAAAGCAGAATAAATAAACAAAGAGAAGATAATTAATAAAATTGGAAGAAGATTGAAAATAATAATAATTAAATGCAAAATTGATAAGGAAATCAAAATATTTATTGTCCAGTAATAAAAGGTTAGTTTCGGGCTATTTAATTATTATTTTAGAAAACCTTGGTTTGTGAAGAAATTAAATATTGGAAAAGTGAATGTCAAAATTAATGTTAGATAGGGAGAATTTAAATTTAAGAAAATAATAAGAAGTTTGGAGAATACGGGAAGAGGAAATTCCAAAGGTGAGCGTAGGAGACAAAGTTAATGTTGTTGGCATACGAGTGTTAGAAATATACGGAACTTGGTATGTGATAAACTCTATTTAAAACCAATGTCAGAACATTATTAAATTTAAGGAGTCAGATTGTTAATTAGTATTATAAAAGTTAAAAATCATTATATGATCATTTGGTATGTGATAAACTCTATTTAAAACCAATGTCCGAACATTATTAAATTTAAGGAGTTAGTTTGTTAATTGTTATTGTAAAAGTTAGAAATCATTATATGATTATTTGGTATTTAATCTTGGCCTCAATTTAATTTATAATGCCCTAGAACCGGCTCTTTTGAGATAAGTGTTTCATGTTCAAAGTACTTCAATCTAAAATCCAAGTTAATGTATTAATTTGGTTGGCGCTCAGCATACTTAAATTGAGAAATTGAGTAAATTAAAAATATATATATACATATATATATATATATGTATATATATATATACATGTATATATATATATATATATATATATATACATGTATATATATGTATATATATATACATGTATATATATGTATATATATACATATATATATATATATATATATATATATATATATATATATATATATATATATATATATATATATATATATATATATATATATATATATATATATATATATATATACAATATGGATTAATGGGTACACGCCCGCATAAATAATGCAAGGTGGAAGAATGCAAAAATTGCAAATGGAAGAAGAATGCAAACCATGTGGACACGTGTTTCTGACTAATTGGTCTTCATCAGCACGATGTAGCTGAGTTAAAATGATGGACAAAACTCAAAGAAGACACTAAAAGAATACCACTGACAGGAGGCCAGTCGCACCTTTGTGGCTTCAACTTGGATGGCTATGTATGAGAACGTCGACCAAGTATCGCACACGCGGGCAACCTGCGTGGGATTTCAGATCCAGGAGAATATATAGGAACAGAGAAGGAAGTAATAACGCGGGTTTAAATACATTACAGTACAAAACAATATGGATTAATGGATACACGCCCGTATAAAAAATGCAAGGTGCAATGGCAAACTTTTACTCGAGCCAAAACATTAATTTCCGTTCCTTCATCAAGAATGAAATTTTCTTCGGAATCATTGTTGGGCTCACTTCGGAACTGATTTTCAAGACGATTAAAATAATTTCTCGCTGGACATTGTCCATCAGGATATCGTTCGGCATAAACGTGTCTAGCCGCAACGGCATTTTTTCTACATTCCCCATAATTAATAATATGTCCACTTTTTTCATCTCTTGTATAAATTTGCGGCATTTTGAACACAATTAACAATTTTTTAAAGACACAATATAAACACCGGTAAACCAACAAATGTTTGACAAGCTAAATATTTCATTGTTTTCAAAGCCACCTTAGTTAGTTACTTCTCAACATTTAATTAGAACAAAAGTGTATTTTCTTATTTTCTTTTAGCTGTAATTTTGTTTGTATTTATCGCACATTTTAATACGACATATGAATAAATTCCTTATTAATAGTACTAATAAATGGTACCACGGTACCAATATGGTTTCATTTGAAAACATTGAGCTTTGTCCCAGAAACCATTTTGATGAATTTTATTTGCTCATAAATCACGTAATTTAGTATTTTTGACGGGATTTCGATTTTTTCTAGCATTACACGGGTCATTTAGAATAAATCGGAACCGTACTACAAGTTATTGTTATTACTTTATCACATTGTCCATAAATAATAAACAAATTCAAAAAGTTTCCGTGGGTGTAATTTAAACACGGTGGCATTTTTTGACATAAGAGAATGACTGACATTACTGATTGTTTCTTCTTGAAGTTCCTTATGGTCTTTCTGCATGCCAAAGATCAAATGAGTATCTATTACACGAAAAAAAGTTATAAAGGTTATTATAAACCATTACACCTGTCAAAAGTTTTTTAGAATGTTAAATATCTCTGAAACGGCTGGGTTTAGGCATAGGGTATCCTATGTTTTTGACTCAGAATTTTATGCTATTTTCGAAAATCCTAAAATATATAGGGTGATCTATTTAAAATAAGCAAGTTGGTAACGACT
This sequence comes from Rhamnusium bicolor, assembly GCA_029963845.1. Taxonomy (NCBI): domain Eukaryota; kingdom Metazoa; phylum Arthropoda; class Insecta; order Coleoptera; family Cerambycidae; genus Rhamnusium; species Rhamnusium bicolor. Next base: position 105,756 of record JANEYF010000364.1, on the reverse strand, counting down.
TCCGGTATAACCGAAAGTGCCAGATGCTTGTAATTATTTTAGTTGGATTGGCCACACTGCCGTCAGTAGCACCCCTGAATTTTTAAAATTTTCTGGTGAGTACTTTTCCCTATATCGATCGATGCAGTTCCTGGTGAGATACCCTGTAAAGTGCGTACTCATTCTATATAAATTGTCGATAAAGAAAAATACATAAGTAATAAAAACAATAAGAAATGAAACATAACAAAATAATTACAAATAAATATAAATATAGTACCAATGTAGAGATCATTGCAACCGTTTTAGAACGCATGAACTAATTGGGCCTTTCTATAAACTCATTTATGCTATAATAACAGTTATTTGTAAGTATGGCTTTTATTTCAGATTTGAATTTTATTAATGGAAGATCCTTAATATTTGTGGGTAAGCTATTCTACAATATAATACAGTTATAGTAAGGAGAACTTTTAAAAGCAGTAGTCTTGTGTGCAGGTAAAATTATATTATTTATAAATGTCTAGTTTGGTATGAATGACAGTCCGTAATTACAGGAAATTTATTAGTATTATTTTTGGCATATATTAGGCACTTGTAAATATATATGCAAGGAAGGGAAAGTATTTTCTTTTCGATAAATTTTGGTCTACAGGTATTCCTTAGATTCATGTTAGAAATCAGTCTTATGATTCGTTTTTGAATAACGAAAATTCTGCCAAAGTCAGTGGCCCTACCCCAGACCAGAATATTAAAAAAACATGTGAGAATACATTAATGCATAGTATACCTCCACGAATCCTGATTCATTTAAGGTAGATTTTAATTGAAGTATGGCAAAATATGTCTTATTTAACATTTTGCACACATGATCAGTATGAGTTTCCCATGTCAATGGGTCATCAATATATGTACCTAGGAATTTTGTTTTCTTATCAAAAGAAACGAAGAAATCTGCTATAGAAACTTGTGGGACACCCAAATTAACTTTATATTCCACAGAATCCACATTATTTTATTTGACCCTAATATTCCTATTATCCATATAGGAACATACCTACAGTAGAAGATGACCGTTTATGCCAAGCTTTGACAACTTAGTTGAAAGAATGGTCTTATCCACCGTATCAAAAGCTTTAGACATGTCGAATAATATAGTAACCAAATATTTGCCACCATTACTGTAAACATAATCTAAAAATTGATAAGATGCAGTCTCTATAAATCTTCCTGGTCTAAAGCCATGATTCAGTGAGCAGGCCCTCCCTTTCAACATAGTTTAAAATACGGTCATAAACTACTTTTTAAAAAATTTTGGATAATACGCTTAATAGGTGAATTTCTTTTATTTATTTATTTATTTTAATTGCTCAGTTAACGAATTTGCAGACCCAATTTATTTCGATACACTCTGTAGATGAAGGAAGATCGACGAGATTGCCCACTGATGCTCAACATGAAATTCCAAAATTCGATCCTGATAAATATTTAGTTACTGCCTCACACTTCATTCAAAGCGTAGAAGACTTACAAGAATTGCACTCACTGGATGATCGCAACATGATTATTCTAGCAAGAAAGAAGCTGAAAGGTGCTGCCGAATTGTGGAAAGATAGCGAATCAAATTATTCTAGATTGAAGTTCTTTAAGATAAGTTTTTTGACAACGTTTGATTTGAAATTACCATGTGTTGAAATTCATCGACGTCTAAGTGAACGAGTTCAACTTTCTGGTGTCTTTAAAAACATGTGTATTCTCCATGAAGAATTGAGCAAGCATGGGAGATATCGATACGGTGTCTTATGACTTACGTCATTCTGGGCTTGAGTGATTCACAATTAGCTAGTCAATTTTATACGAATTTACCTATCTCAACTGACGAACTTTTGGCAAAGGATGAAATTTTTTATTCATTTGACAGACCACATAAAGGTACTTCTAAAAAAATAGAACCTCAGAAAACCACCTCAAAATTAAATTCGAATAAGATTGATATTTCCAAACAAGATTCTGCTACAACTAGTATCTTTACTACAAAGGAAAGGGAATTTTTCGATAATTTAATTTGCCCCGACTGTACTCATAGAATGAAAGATTGTCCGCAAATTATATTCATGATTTGATGGGGTACTTACCCTATAACTACCCCAACGTCAGGGCGTGAGGGTGGCTTTTCGCTATAATTTTTTTGCCTTATTTTTCAAAATATTTTCAATTATACTGTAGTCGGGCCAGGACGGGAGAACAGAATATAACAGGCCGTAAACTAAAACACTTTTACTTCACACATCTTTACAAAAGAAAACAAAAGGAATCCACAAAACTATAAGAAACTAGTCGAGCCGTCTGTTAACACACACACTAATGACAGCCGGTACTGCCAACATCTCTTTCTCAACCACTTACATTCCAGCGGCGCCGGCAACGATAGGGACTGCTACAGATCGACCATTCTGATTCTCAGATCGACCTCGATCTAGGGGTTCATTGCCCGGGTCAGCTTCATTCGAAGATGTTGTCGATGGGCTAATATCCGAGAGATAAAGTCGTAGACATTCACTAGGTAACGTCCCTAAGAATCTTTGAGTTTGTGCTTTGCTCATATCAACAGAATTTGATATAATCAGTACATGATCTTCCTAGTGAAAGGTGATGGGTTCTTTTGTTGATGTCCTTTTGGTTGGAACAGAAAAAGGAACTTGCTATAACAGTAATAATCACTAACACGTGACGGTATGACTTACTTACGGGTTCAAAATGATCACAATGTAATGTATCCACCGGAACAGTTTCTTTGTGAATATTATAGAGTTGACCACGTGGTTGACCATATGTCAAACATGGAATGCAGTTTTTTTATACTTTCGAACATAAGTTTAGAAAACGAGTAAGACTGCAAGATTGAGTTCACAGTTTTATCTACACCAATATGTTCATTGTTATCATGAGCACTTTGAATGATATTCCGGTACATAGAGCGGGGTACTACGAAGAGATTACTGTTATTAAATTTCTTATTGGCCTTAGCTACAGGTACACGAAAAAATCCATTTTTGAGGTCATGAATCCGAGGTAAAGGATATTGATCTTTGTTGGTGATTCGAATCAAAGCTCTATAGTCTACATAGAGCCTCTTTTCGCCATTTATTCTTTTAACGATGAAAACTGAGCTAGCATAATTGGATCTACTAGGACGTACTACACTTTGGTTTTGAGGATCTTCCACGGTGGCCTCTATAAATTCGCGTTCCGGTTTAGCAAATTCACGATGGTAGAAAACTATTGGTTGAGAAGACGTGACTCGTATTTCCATTTCGAAATTAGTAAAATGTGGTTATAAAGAATGATCATGTGAATTGGCTTGACTGATAAGCGAATGCATTTCTTGTTTTACATTTTCAGGAACATCGGAACCAATTTTGATGCCAGGCAGTGTACCATAGTCATTATCAGGATAATTAGTTGATTAAACGGGAACCCATTTTGTACAGTAAGAATAATTCCTGGACAATTTAAATATTCTGCACCCAAAATGAAAAAAAATGGTATGTCAGAATCCCTAACCACATAGGAACTCATGTTGTGTTTCAATTTATTGACCTCGGCAGAGATTTTTGCCACTCCTACACTTTGGCACGTTACCCCGGATAAACCAACTAGTTGTGCTGGCTTGGTTTCATTTAAAATATCAAGTTCGATGGATTACACCAAACTCTGAGATTTTAAGTTTACTGAAGAACCAGTATCTATGAGAGCATTGATGGTTCATATATTTACAGTGACTGGAACAGTCATACTTTTAGATACGTTAACCAACGCAGATCTCGAAGGGCAATCTCGTGTTAGATCTTGATCATTACATTACATGAATGTAATTTGCGGACAATCTTTCATTCTATGAGTACAGTCGGGGCAAATTGAATTATCGAAAAATTACTTTTCCTTTGTAGTAAAGGTACTAGTTGTAGCAGAATCTTGTTTGGAAATATCAATCTTATTCGAATTTAGTTTTGAGGTGGTTTTCTGAGGTTCAATTTTTTTAGAAGTACCTTTATGTGGTCTGTCAAATGAATAAAAAATTTCATCCTTTGCCAAAAGTACGTCAGTTGAAATAGGTAAATTCGTATTAAATTGACTAGCTAATTGTGAATCACTCAAGCCCAGAATAATATGTCATAAAACACCGTATCGATATCTCCTTTGCTCAATTCTTCATGGAGAATACGTATGTTTCTAATGACTCACCAGAAAGTTGAACTCGTGCGCTTAGACGTCGATGAATTTCAACACATGGTAATTTCAAATCAAACGTTGCCAAAAAACTTATCTTAAGGAACTTCAAACTAGAATGATTTGGTTCGCTATCTTTTCACAATTCGGCAGCACCTTTCAGCTTCTTTCTTGCTAGAATAATCATGTTGCGATCATTCAGTGAGTACAATTCTTGTAAGTCTTCTACGCTTTGAATGAAGTGTGAGGCAGTAACTAAATATTCGATCTTGATATCGAATTTTGGAATTTCATGTTGAGCATCAGTGGAAAATCTCGTCGATCCTCCTTCATCCACAGAGTGCATCGAAATAAATTGGGTCTGCAAATTCGTTAACTGAGCAATTAAAATAAATAAATAAATAAATAAAATAAATTCACCTATTAAGCGTATTATCCAAAATTTTTGAAAAAGTAGTTTATGACCGTATTTTAAACTATGTTGAAAGGGAGGGCCTGCTCACTGAATCATGGCTTTAGACCAGGAAGATTTATAGAGACTGCATCTTATCAATTTTTAGATTATGTTTACAGTAATATAGATGGTGGCAAATATTTGGTTACTATATTATTCGACTTGTCTAAAGCTTTTGATACGGTGGATAAGACCATTCTTTCAACTATGTTGTCAAAGCTTGGCATAAACGGTCATCTTCTACTGTGGGTATGTTCCTATATGGATAATAGGAATATGAGGGTCAAATATAATAATGTGGGTTCTCTGGAATATAAAGTTAATTTGGGTGTCCCACAAGTTTCTACTTTGGGGCCACCACTATTCATGATATCCATTAATGATCTACCTAATTTCATCAAAGATGCTTTGACAGTTATGTACGCTGATGATATTAGTTGCACAATAATCACCGATTCTGCTGAGGAAATGGAATGGAAAGTAAAAACTGTACTTGATAATGTTAGTGCCTGGTGTCAACGTAATATCCTTATACTCAACGAAAACAAGACCACATTTTTAAATTTTTATCTTAGAAGGCCTATAGCAGATTTCTTCGTTTCTTTTGATAAGAAAACAAAATTCCTAGGTACATATATTGATGACCCATTGACATGGGAAACTCATACTGATCATGTGTGCAAAATGTTAAATAAGACATATTTTGCCAAACTTCAATTAAAATCTACCTTAAATGAATCAGGATTCGTGGAGGTATACTATGCATTAATGTATTCTCACATGTTTTTTTAATATTCTGGTCTGGGGTAGGGCAACTGACTTTGGCAGAATTTTCGTTATTCAAAAACGAATCGTAAGACTGATTTCTAACATGAATCTAAGGAATACCTGTAGACCAAAATTTGTCGAAAAGAAAATACTTTCCCTTCCTTGCATATATATTTACAAGTGCCTAATATATGCCAAAAATAATATTAATAAATTTCCTGTACTTACGGACTGTCATTCATACCAAACTAGACATATAAATAATATAATTTTGCCAGCACACAAGACTACTGCTTTTAAAAGTTCTCCTTACTATAACTGTATTATATTGTACAATAGCTTACCCACAAATATTAAGGATCTTCCATTAATAAAATTCAAATCTGAAATAAAAGCCATACTTACAAATAACTGTTATTATAGCATAAATGAGTTTATAGAAAGGCCCAATTAGTTCATGCGTTCTAAATCGGTTGCAATGATATCTACATTGGTACTATATTTATATTTATTTGTAATTATTTTGTTATGTTTCTTTTTTTATTGTTTTTATTACTTACGTGTTTTTCTTTATCGACAATTTCTATAGAATGAGTACGTACTTTACAGGGTATCTCACCAGGAACTGCATCGATCGATATAGGAAAAATTATTCACCAGAAAATTTTGAAAATTTAGGGAGTTACTGACGGCAGTGTGGCCAATCCAACTAAAATAATTACAAGCATCTGGCACTTCCGGTTATACCGGAAGTCGATACCAACTTGCTTATTTTAAATGACCCTATATATTTTAGGGTTTTCGAAAATAGCATAATATTCTGAGTCAAAAACATACCTATGCCTAAACCCAATCGTTTCAGAGATATTTGACATTCTAAAAAAATTTTGACAGGTGTAATGGTTTACAATAACGTTTATAACTTTCTTCATGTAAAAGATACTCATTTGATCTTTGGCATGCAGAAAGACCATATGGTGAGCTACGATATACAGTTTAAAGAAATTCCATAATAGTATACCAAGTGTTCCATTTTTAACCTTACATTTTGTTAACTTCAAACCGCGAAAACTTGCTTAAGTCAAAGGGAACACCCTGTATTCTTTTACATCAAGTTATGTAAAATTAAATTCCTTTTTTTGATATAAGCATTGTGGGGGTTTAAGTTCTACTTTTTGAAATATTTGCGCTTTTCTCAGAAATTCAGAATTATTAGTAACAATTTTATCAAATTAGCCATGATTAGAAACAATCAGTAATGTCAGTCATTCTCTTATGTCAAAAAAATGCCACCGTGTTTAAATTGCACCTACGAAGACTTTTTGAATTTGTTTATTATTTATGGAGAATGTGATAAAGTAATATCAAGAATTTGTAGTACATTTGTTACCAGAATTGAATAATAACTATTTAGAAAATTTACCTCTCGCCGAACATAGAAACATTTTTTATCAGCACGACGCGACGGTACTCCACCACATAACGCGTATTTGATAAATAATTTTTTACAAGAAACTTTTTTACGATCAATGGATCGCCAGTAATTGCCTTCTCGCTTGTCCGATTTATAAATTTTACATTATTTTATTTGGGGAACTATTAAAAATAAAGTTTATGAGAGCCCATTAACAACTATTGAAGATTGTATGCAGAGAGTAAGAAATGAATTTCAAAACATATCACAGGATTCAATTAGAAGAGCTACCCATGAAGAACTAATCCGAGGGTGCGAAAATGTGTGGAGGTTCGAGGGCGGAATTTTGAACAATTATTAAATTAACATGGAATCATAATTTTAGTGGATTTATCTTAGCTATTTTAATTTATGCAAAGAGTCTTCAATCCAATTAATAGGTATGTTACAGTGTTTAGTGTTATTTTCTGTTTTTTGTAGATATCTGGTAACAAATGTACAGGGTTATTCATTATAAATTACCCACCTCTTATAATCGTTATTATTGCTCATAGAAAATAAAGTTTTAAATAAAAGTTGTGTGGTTATAACTGAATTTTGTTAAAATGCTATCAAAAGTACAGTAGCGTGCAGATTTCAAAAAAATTAAATATTTTTTAAATGGGATAACTTGTATATTATTAAATTTTTGCAATGATCCTTTGTTCCTGATTTCAAAAATATACCATATGTTACCCTTACCATATACCGTTTTTGAGTTAGTAAACGTCGAATATTTTAATTAAACTAATTACTGTAAATATGGAAAGGTTAACATTATTAAAGTGAGCTATAAAAATGACAACTATTATGTTTGATAAGTGACAGTTCTTTAATGAAATAATTAAAATGGTTTACAGTGAGGAAGAAAAAGTCTAAATATTTACTTGTTATATACAAAACAACAAAAATAAACGTGCAGCAAAAAGAGCATATAGGGTGTCGTATCAAAATCGTCCAACACCATCAGAAAAAACGTTCAAAAATATTTACCGAAACGTATTATTTTTTAGACAATTCTGAATGTAGTATAAATAATGCAGTCGATCAATTAGGTAAAAGTTATTCCAAAATCCATCGTACGTTAAAAAATAACAGCTACAGACCATATAAAATTTTACCCGTACAAGTTTTAACAGAGGCTCATAAAAGGAAAAGGCAGGATTTTTTTAATTGGAAAAATCGTAGGTCGTGGGAAAACAAGCACAACAGAAAAAGATTGGTAAAACAAATAAAAAAATCAGGAAGAAAAACTGTTAGCGTTTGGTGTGGAATTTTCAGAACCAAAATTGTAGGGCCAATATTTTATAATTATACTGTAACTGGAGTTACCTATCTGAAAATAATTATCCCAGAAACAGAAAATATTCTTTTGCAGGATTTTTCGGAAGCCGAATATTGATGATATGATTTGGATGCAGGATGGTGCAACTCCTCATAGTGTCCTACCCGTTCGAGATCATTTGAATAATGTATTCCCAATACGAATAGGGAATAACGGACTTATTAAATATGTTTAAAAAGATATATGTTATACTTATCTGTGATAAGATTTGTAAAAGTTAGTAAATAATAATTAATAAAAAATTTTCAGTTCATATTATTTTTCATTCCACTCTATATTTTAACTTTTATCAAGAAGAGGAACTTAATTTGTTTTTAAATTATTTCATTGACCCTAAGGGGTATTTCCACTATATAATTTCAATTATTATGTTCTCTGAAGCCATTAATGTTTATTACATTAAGGTTTACAAGTTTCCTTACTTTGGATTCTTTAAATGTGCTGGCTACCCTGATGACGCAATGCAAGCAGAAACACGTGTCGGTAGATATTTTAAAGTTTTTTAAAGTGAGTGTCAACTGGTGAGTACCTTGTGTTTTATTTATTTTTGGTTTTACTAGACAGAATAGTTGAAATTAAAAATAACATTATTGAGTCAGTTGTACTGAACATAATGTGCATATTATCTTTTTTTGTAATTCAAGTTTCAGCGTTTTGGCAAATAGCCGGGAAAATAATTGTTTAAAAAGATATATGTTATACTTATCTGTGATAAGATTTGTAAAAGTTAGTAAATAATAATTAACAAAAAATTTTCAGTTAATGTAATTTTTCATTCCACTCTATATTAAATATCCACCTAACAGTCCAGATTTGACCCCTATGGATTTTTTTTTTTGGGATTTCTAAAAGACATTGTCAATAATAATAATTATAATAGTATTCAAGTCATTAAAGACAGGATTCGACTTGAAATAAACAATCTGAATATAAATAATGAAGCCATTTCCGGTGCAATTATAAATATAAGGAGACGTTATCAATTATGCATTGACAATAATGGTGGGCACATTGAACATCTTTTATGAGTTATCGTTTATTTATATTTAAATTTCCTAAATAAATCTTTGTTATCTATTTTGTATAAATATTTGGTTTTTTTCTTCCTCACTGTAAACCATTTTGATTATTTCATTAAAGAAATGTCACTTATCAAACATAATTGTTGTCATTTTCATAGCTCACTTAAATAATGTTAACTTTTCCATATATACAGTAACTAGTTTAATAACTCAAAAACGGTATATGGTAGGGGTAACATATCGTATATTTATGAAATCAGGAACAAAGGATCGTTCCAAAAATTTAATAAAAAAATATTATTTTTTTGTATCCCCTGAAATCTGCACGCTACTGTACTTTTGATAGCATTTTTACAAAACTCAGTCATAACCACACAATTTTTATTTAAAACATTTTGTTCTAAAGGCAATAATAACGATGATAAGGGGTGGGTAATTTATAATGAATAACCCTGTACTACAAGTTCTTGAAATTACTTTATCACATTCTCTATATATAATAAATAAATTCAAAAAGTCTTCGTGGGTGTAATTTAAGTGCGGTGGCATTTTTTGACATAAGAGAATGACTAACATTACTGATTGTTATTGTTTCTAATCATGCCTATTTGATAAAATTTGTACTAAAAATTCTAAATTTCTAAGAAAATCGCAAATATTTCAATAAGTTGTAACTTAAACTCCCACAATGCATATATAAAAAGAAGGAATTTAATTTTACATAAATTGATGTAAAAAAGTACAGGGTGTTCCATGTGACTTAAGCAAGTTTTCGCAGTTTGAGGTTTACAAAATGTAACGTCAAAAATGGAACACTTGGTATACTATTATTGAATTTCTTTAAAATGTATACTGTAGTTTACCTTATAGTCTTTCTGCATGCCAAAAAGCAAATGAGTATCTTTTACAAGAAGAAAGTTATAAAGGTTATTGTTACATTACACTTGTCAACATTTTTTTTAAATGTCTCTCAAATGGCTAGATTTAGGCATAGGGTATCCTACATGTTTTTGACTCAGAATTTTATGCTTTTCGAAAACCCTAAAACATATAGGGTATTCCATTTAAAATAAGCAAGTTGGTATCGACTTCCAGTATAACCGGAAGTGCAAGATGCTTGCAATTATTTTAGTTGGATTGACCACACTGTCATTAGTAATTTCCTAAATTTTGAAAATTATCTATATCGATCGATGCAGTTCTTGGTGAGACACCCTGTATACATATTATGTTGTTTTGTTTTGATTGTTTTTTTTATATCCTTTACTATACATATATATATATATTTATACAATGACTTGCCACATGTACAAAATTTGTATCTTTAATAATTGGTGACTAAAATTATTTATCTATCATTGGTTCAAATTAATTTTGATTTTGAACTCAACCAATGATAATCTAGAGGTCCTAACTACTGGTTAAAACTTATTTACACCCGAATAGCCCTAATGCTCGACACAGCATTAGCGTTGACTCTTCTTCTGCATGTTCCATTGTTTTGTCGCCTTTGAAACTTTTGTCACAAGACACTGTTTTTAAAGTTTATTTGAGGTTTGTTTACTGCGACGTAAGCTTACTGGGGAAGCTACTGGATTGCGTTTAGGTCGTGTTGTAAAGTTAACTGGTGTTTGTTTACTTGTTACTTATCCACTTCTGAGACTAGTCGAGCCAAGACGGAAGAACAGAATATAACAGGCAGTAAACTAAAACACTTTTACTTCACACATCTTTACAGAAGAAAACAAAATGAATCCACATGACTATAGCCGTCCGTACACACACTAATGACAGCCAGTATTGCCAACCTCTTTCTCGACCACTGACAGTCCAGCGACGCCGGGAACGATAGAGACTGCTACAATACTGACTATTTTAAATTGAATCATTTTGTTAGAAGCCATTGCGCTGTATAATAAATATGCTAGTCAACGATTCTAGCTTGGTTCTTAAATTTGGATGCGCAGTAACCTCACCCTTTTACTTTAAAGTAGTTTGGTTCGTCTCTATCCCACACTAGCTATATTTTTGTTCTCTCTGCGCCACCAAGTGCCAAGCTACAATCGTTGAGTAGCACCATAGTACACTATTTTTAAATCCAAAATCTATCTGACGCAGCTGCATGATTGACAATAGCTAGAGTCTCGCGGCTATTGCATTCTCCCCCTCGCCCGGCTATTACCGCGCGATTATTGAGACTTTAACCTTGTGATTGACACCTCTAGCGACGAAAGTACAGTTGGGGTCAATAAAAAATGGTACAGCTTTTCTTATGTGGTGTAAAAGTGACTTGCATGACATGCATTTATGTCAGTCTTGACGTATTAATATTGTGTAGACTATTAATATTATTAATCCCAATACACAACTAAGTTTTAATAAAAAATCTGTAATAGGAGTTATCTAATTTTTTTTGTCCGCAACTATACCAACATAAACACCACAACAACTAGACAACCCCGAATCCGAAGCCAAAGCTGCACCGACGAGTGTTACACTTATGAAAAAACGGGGACACACAACCATTACTACAGAAGGTTAATAATGCTTACCCACCTACGACAATTCTTTTTGTCTTGGTTTGTTGCAGTAAAAATAGAGCTTCATTTCGATCAATTTACTTTCTTTTATTTGTCTTTTGTAAATCTTTCATTGTCGTTTTCGCCGAAACACTGCTGTTTCTTGTAGGTCTTTATTAAATTTGAAATTAAATCTTCGCAATTCTTCATATTGCAACAGAGGTATAAAAATATGACTACTGGGTCGATTGAAAGTCTTTTGGGATATGGTATCTATACATCTCGAATTAAATATTACATGTTCCTCCTATATTATGTTCTACGCATTTGTTATTCGATTTGCAGTTTGGCCTCAAGCGAACAATAACAATTCCTCAATGCATGTTATTTGTAACATATCTGAGTTAGTAAAAAATGTTCGTGAATCTAAAAACCAGCAGAAGCCATTCGTCAATATTGTTCGCTAACTATATTTGCCTTGGTTTGGTTTGGTTTGGACACAGTTTATGAACAAAATTACTTTTGCTAACTTATTTTTGTTCGGTCCAAGTTTTACAGCTCCTGGCTTTCCGAATTAAATATGTGTGGCTTATGATTTACTCTTTGTTTCGTTACGGACTAAGAAAATTTGAAAATTACATTCACGTTTAAAATAATTTAGTGAGAAAATGTAGAGAAAGTTTATACTTGACATAAATGATATATTTATATTTTAATGTAAGTGTGTTAGATGCTGTGTGATGTACTGATGTTAGAGATTTCTCCACGGGGGAAATTTGGGGTTGGCAGGGCGACATCGCCCTCAAGGCACCGGTCAATACCTAGGGAGTCTGCGCATGTAATGGTTTCAATTTTGCCTAGGGCAAAAGGTACGTGTACGCACATTTCCAGCTTGATTTACTTTCGAAATTACTATGCATCTTATATAACAGAGAACGTTGACTGTACTATTAATGGTCATTGTTTCGTTTTAGACTAAAGTACTGTAGCATTAGGAGCGTCTTAAACATCGACAAGAACATTTTAATGTTTATTTCAAAATACAGTCCATAATTTGTTTATGTTTCTTATTATTTTAGCGAACTCCTGAATAAAGTATCCAAAATCATTTAGTAAAATAAAAACTAATACAATTAATTATACTGGCGGTCAAAAACATATATATATATATATATATATATATATATATATATATATATATATATATATATATATATATATATATATATATTAAGATATATATATATATATATATATATATATATATATATATATATATATATATATATATATATATATATATATATATATATATATATATATATATATATATGTATATATATATATATATATATATATATATATATATATATATATATATATATATATATATATATATATATATATATATATATATATATATATATATATATATATATATATATATATATATATATATATATATATATATATATATATATATATATATATATATATGTATGTATATATATATATATATATATATATATATATATATATATATATATATATATATATATATATATATATATATATATATATATATATATATATATATATATATATATATATATATATATATATATATATATATATATATATATATATATATATATATATATATACCCAAGCAACATTCTGACGACGAACCGACGTTGCTGTTCGCAACTAAAAGTCGGTGTGCGACGTACACAAAACGTCGGGATGACCCATATTTGTACTAATCTGGTCAATAAAATATGGGTCGATTCGACGTAGAGGACCGACTTTAGTCGTTGTGATTACCGACCAAATGTTCACCAAATTTTACGTCGGCTTAAGTTGGTTGTCAGCCTATTACCAACCTTATTTAAAATTTGCCCTCAATCTGACCTACAAAAGTCGGGTGTAGGTAGTGAAACTAAGCAATTTTGTATATTATTCTATTTATCGTATCTATCTATTTATATAAAATGGATAAGGCGTGTTTATAATTGAGTACGTATTATATACAAAATACTTCGAATAAAATTTTAATAAATCTGGTGGGGTAAAAACTGAAACGAAAGAAATTTTATTGATACATATATATAAAGTAGGTCGAAAAATATAGTGAACCCATAAGAATAATGTTTATTTTAAGAACGAAAGTACTATTTTTATTTTTTTACTTTCAAAAAAATATTTTCCGTTTCCAAAGAAAGCTCAGTTGAAATATTGTTTAATTAATTTTACCAGTAAATAAAAACTTTTTTTGCTTACTTTATTTGAAAAAAGAGGCAAATTTTGTGTATTTAAAATAATTGTACACATAATCAACATGGCCGCCTATTAATTCCTTCTGTGGAACCAGAAAATATGGCGAAGGTGGAATAAGTGCAACTATTTTTACTAATAGCGACTTCACAGTTAAATAATTTTACCTGCACCAACTTTTAGTAGGCTTTGGTGCAGAAATCTGCACTAACACTAACGTTCATTCCAAACAATCTCGATAATATCGACCGTCTCTTGCAGTTGGTGTATAAATCTTTACTAAATATCTATCAATACCTGAATTATCGACATTGATTTTGAGGTTATGTTAGACCAAGGACCAAAAGCCTAACACCAACGTCCAACCGACGTTGCTAGACGACTATGTCAGTCAGCAAGGTCTAACCAACGTTGGAATGTTACCCAAAAATTACCTAAATCTAATTAATCAGTTACCAACGTCTAATCAACGTTGGATAATAATCTAAGAACACACTCAACGTATTAAGTAGATTTCTGACATCAAACCAATGTTGGTAAATGTGCTAGATGTAAATAGTAGGTTTGCGAGGTTCAAGCTACGTTGCTCCGACGTTGTATCATAACTATAAAATTTAAGACGCTACTTGACTAATATTTGTAATAATTCTGACCTTATAATTAGTAAAAAAGTAGTCGGTAGTCGGTAAAATGTTACTTGAGATGAATGTAGCTACCTATCAAGTCGGTTACCAACGTTATACAGAAGTAGGTGTATTACCGAAAAATTAATCGGAGCTACTTAAGTTAGTCATTAACGTCTAACCAACGTTGGTTAATAACTAAAAAGGACCAAACCTATTAAGCCACTAACCAACGTCTAACCAACGTTGGCAAGTGTTCCATAACAAACTTGACCTATTCAGTTAGTCACCAACGTCTACCCCAACGTTGGTAGGTTACTCAAAATTTAACCATACCTATTTTAGTCAGTTGTCAACGTCTAACCAACGTTGGTAAGTTATTCAAAATATAACCATACCTATTTTAGTCAGTTGTCAACGTCTCATCAACGTTGGATAATGACTTGAAAACATATCAAACCTTATTAAGTCGTTTTCCAACGGCAAATCAACGTTGGTAAATCGTCCAGACTTAAGCAGTAGGTTTACGAGGTCGGCGCAATATTTGGTTCGACGTCGTATTACAACTACAAAATTTAAGTTATTACTCGACTACTATTTGTAATAATTCTGACGTCGGAATTAGTGAAAAAGTAGTCGGTAGTTAATAAAATGTGGCTTGGGTATATATATATATATATATATATATATATATATATATATATATATATATATATATATATATATATATATATATATATATATATATATATATATATATATATATATATATATATATATATATATATATATATATATATATATATATATATATATATATATATATATATCATTATGGGCAGGAATAACATTATTGTTAATTTTACTAATCTATTTATTGCTATACTTATTATGATGTATATGACATATATTTGGTTTACATTGATAGATCTATAAAGATAGAGAATAATTTTTGAAAAACTTATGCTCAGTTCATTTTTTTTCTTTATGGGGAATCAAATCGTCTCACTTTAAGAACCAGAAGATCAATCACCCATCATGGTTGGATACCATCGTCCTTGATAACGAATTTCCATTGTCTTGATATCTCGATGAAATATTTCTCTTTACTCGTCGCTTGCCGCACCCAAATTTTCAAAGAGAAAATTTAAATGAGAATGCAGAAAGTGCATTTTTTAAAGACATACGGCAACTAAGCGTTTGGTACAAACTAAAAAGTTCGCTTACTGGTTTCTTGTAGTTTTCATCCTTCCTGTTCCCTAAAAAATCCCCAGACTACGCTTACAAATGAGTTCTAAGTTCTGAATTCCTGTCTGTTCAGTGTTCCTTTAAAATCTGCATCGTCAAGCAATTTTCTAATTTGAGGATCAATAAAAAAGCCTTCTTTAAGTTTGGCCTCACTTAATTGGGGCAAAAGTATTTAAATCCTTCACCCTCTATATTCATAGCCTTTAAATTTGTTTTCATTAGTCCATGTTTAATATGAAGAGGTGGCAAAAGAACATTTTTAGGTTCTACAAGGAGCATATATTTAACATTACTAGTTCCTGGTTCAAATAGTTTCCTTTCCGGCCGAATACATATTGTTCTTTTACTGCACTGCACGATTGTCTCACAAACAGAGAAAACATCAATTTTTTGTAAAGCCTCCTTGAAGCAATACTAAAATGGCTATTACTTTTTAAATCCCCACATATTTGCCATTCGTATTCGTTGTAATTAATTTTATTTAAAATGGTGCTCATACTGTCATAACCCTCTTTCATTGGACGATTTGTATAGATGGTTTTAAATTTTTTTTATGTAGTAATGTAGTTTTTATAGTGTATTTGGAGGAATCTATGAATAAGCACCACTCAGAAGGGGAATGCTCGATATTAAGTTCATGCATTAAACCATCAATATCAATACACGCGCATAGTGAATTTTCTATATCATAAAGTGCGGAATATGGTGCATTTCTTTTTCTAAAAGTCGTAATATTTGTTTCTCTAGCCAGTAAGTTCCACTCCTTAAGTCGGGAACCAAGAAGTTCTGCTTGTTGTTTTGAGCAATTAAGTGAGGGTCACTAAAACCTTCTGGAATATACAAAGGGTCGGTACACTGATCTGGGCTGTCTGAAGAGTCGTTACTATTTCCATTACCTCTCGTAATAATATTTTGCCAGTCTAAAGGTGCAGTTGGCACTGGTAAGTCTGATGCATTGTGAGGAACAGGTCTTAGGGCTGATGTCAAATTTGGCTATTTGATTTTTTGTTTTTCTTTTTTGGAATATTCCTCAGTTCTTGTTACAGAAAAATAGCAATCATCGAAATGATTGGTGGGTTCCCGCCATACCATTGGAACTACAAATGGCATGCCTTTTCTTTTGTCTTTCATCCAATGCACGCTACAACTTACACAACAAACGTGGGGAGCCCATTGCTTGTTATGATCACCGACTAAAACCCCAAAATAGAGAAAATACGCTTTTCGCATTTTCATATAATGGCCTCGCTTGCGAATTCACAAGGAATTCCCCACAAATGTGACAAAACTTCTCAGGTGAGGTTTTACACCTTCGACGACTTTAACTGGACATTTTTGTCGTAACAGAGTTATGTAGATAAACGAAAACACTTTCTAACAAATACAATTGGGCACTTGGAAGGTCAAAACAAGGCTGATACTGAAAATGTCTCACCATCTTTTAACTTTTAACTCACTCTTCCAAAATTTCCGACCCATCATAAAATTTATTATCTGGCAATATAATAGGGTTTATTGTGTTCACATAAAAGTGGTACGTATTAGGACTTGTTGGATATTTTTTTTCAGTTAATGGGAGGTATTAACAATATAAAAACAGTAGTGTGAACTATGTTACAAAAAAGTGTGTCGGCCAGTGTTATTAAATTATTCGAACAGTACCAATTATGAATATTATGTGACTAACATTTTACTCGCATATATTACACATACCTTAAATTCTGTGAATTTGTTCCACTATAAGAAATCTCATATGTATTGTATAACTATAAAAACATTTTGTACATTATTGCATTTTGCTAAGTTTAATAAATAATCTTATCTCCAAATCCAATCAGTTCAGTATAAGGTTTCTTCAACGAGGGACTGTTCTTTTCTGTTAAGCATTTTAAAGAATGGACTTCATTGCTAGCTTACCTTATGTGGGTGAATGCTAATAAATTCATGGATGTCATTCTCTAATTTTAAGCAACACACATTTCAGAATTATCAAAATTAAAAAAAAAGAATTATGCTGAAAACCCCAAAATGGAGTTTCTCTTTTAGAATTCTTCTTTCTCCATGTTCGTTCTTCGTTGGCTGTTATTTCTCAGAGGCTCATCGTGTCGAGAGTCAGAGTCACTGTTGCGCCCCTGCCCAGAGTTTTAATCAGGTTAAAATTTTGACTGCCAATTACAGCAATTTACTGCAATTGCAATCATGCACCGGGCGTTGTTGTTGAGAGTAGAGCTATGTAGCGCAGGTCGAGCAAAGCCTAAGCTTTGGGCCCGCACAGGGCTAAGGAGCACGGCTCCGAACTCTCGATTTGGTGGGTTCAGTGCTGCGTGGTTTGAAGGGGATGGGGGGACTTCTTGTCGATCTGAAATGAAATTTCTGATTTGTTTACTGACCCGTTGTCCAGGATCTCTTATACTTAGGAGCGTCAGTGAGATTATAGTCGACCGCCTGTCTGATTAGTGGATTCCCTTGATCCTCTGCTCATACGAAGAGTTTCCTTGCATAATCCTGGATCACCTCCGATACTGGTGCGTACCCCAGATCTCTGAAGATGTCGACGTTTCTTACAAATCATGGTGCATCTTCTGCGCTTCTCAGCGCTATATTCTCTACAGCCTGTATCCTCTTCATGTGCGATTTTGCGGCGTACCCCCAGGCAATTAATACGTACATCGCGTCAGTATGGTCTTGATAATCGTAAGATTATTTCGCAAGTTGAGTTGACTGCTTCTGCCCACCATTGAGTACAGCATGGTCCTCATCACGTTAACTTTTCTGACCACCTCATCGGTGTTCTATTTCCATGTCAGCCCTCGATCGAGGAAAACACCTAGGTACTTGGCGGCATCTCGTTAATGGACTGGCTCATTGTCCATTGTATCATGTCCTTTCAGGGGTCTGGTTCCTCTCTTTGCGGAATAAAATCGCACTGGTCTTCTCGGCATTGATTTGTACTTTCCATCTGCTGCACCATTCGTACAGGAGGGATGCTGCTTCCTGAAGTCGACGAGTGACCTGCTCTGCTTGCCATGATTTGATGATTTGGCGACTAGGGCGGTATCTCCCGCATAGAGTGCTAGCACTATTCCTGCTGTCTCTGGCAGATCGGAGGTAAGTTTTCATTGTGGCCGCAATACTCTTTATAAAACAGCAACAATTAATTAAGAGGAAAAATAAATTAAAGTTCTTGGCTTCGTCATATAATCTTGCGAATAATTTATCTTTTTACATTTTAAAATTCATCTGACATCAAAAATAATAAATATTTTTGTGATTTTATTTGATTATTTCTGTTTATGGTGTCGGTCTTACAAAGTTGGAGGGGCACAATGAGCAAAACAGTCTTTCCGAATAAAGAATGACCGATAATTTAACTACTACTTGCTACCAAATACAAAAAAATTATATTTTAAGCTACTTACAAATTTTCAGTTTATAAAAAAGTAATTGTTTTAAATTTTTGTTCGGTAAATTTTAGCAGATGTTTCCGTAAAAATAACAACTTTTCTATTTATTAGTAATTTTTTCAGAAATAAATACACTTAATGAAAGTTTATTTTTATAATTTTTCACTTTTTTTTCGGTGTCTACATAATATATTCTAAAAATAATTAAAAAATATTTGTAGGAAACTTTCTCGCTGGAATGAAAAGTCATTTTATTTTTTTTATTGGACTAAATGTATTTGTCTCCTTTCTAACAATGTAAAATTTGTTATACAGGGAGATCATTTTATGTGCCTCACTCTGATTGTTTGATTTTTGACCTAGGAAAAAAATTCCAAAACTATTATGTATTTCTTTCTGAGGAATCCGAATTCAAAAAGAAAAAAATAATTGCACAGCAAATAAAGAAGATGTGGCCAATAAATTAAAAAATGCCAAATCGACTCCATCTGCATGTTAGTGCGGAATGGACATGTGATTCCACTGATTATAATCAAATATATATTTTTTCGGGTTAACCGGAAATTACTTAAATTTTTTTATTTTAAGTGATACCACCTGTATATTTAGCTCAGCTTAAAGATTTTCCTCTGAATTTAGCAATACATAATATATTATCATTATCGTTCATATTTAATTAGATTTTGGGATTAAATTTAAAACAACACAACTATAATATCTATGTATCAAAGTCATCTATGAATATAACTTTTGGCCATTTTTTAAAAACTTTGTATGGAAAACTATGTAATAATCAAAGCATACAAATTGCATCATTATTTTCAAAAATAAATATTAATCATATTAATTTAAAAATTCAACAAATAATAAATTTAATTACCAACAACCTCATTATTTTAAGAATATAAAGAAAATTTGATCTAACTCCTTCGCCTTTTTGCAGCAATTTAAATGTTATTGTATTATTTGTTTTCAAACACGACTTTGTTTTAAAAGATACATTTGCGTTGTTTTAAAATTTAAATTCCAATATCTTATTAAATATGAGAAATAATCATAATATATTGCTGAGTTCTGGAAGAAATGTTCTTTAAACTAAGCCAAATATACAGGGTGTATCATTTAAAATAAGAAACTTGAAGTAATTTCCAGTCAAACTTGAAGTAAAAAAATATATATTTGAGAGGAATTTATTATCAGTGGAATGTTAAATGTCCATTATCGTATTAATATATACGGAGTAAATTTTTGTATTTTTTTAGTTTTTTAGCCATAACTTTTTTTATTTGACGTTTAATTGTCGTTCTATTTTTGAGATTGGCTCCTTCAGAAAAAAATGTGTGCAAATTTGGACTTTTTTTTCCTAAGTGAAAAATCAAACAATGAAATTGAGTGAGACACCCTGTAGAAGAAGTCAAGGAGGAAAAACAATGTATTATTTATTCAAAAATCGAATGTTTTTATTACCATTTGCGATTCATTAATCGCCTAATGCTACTAGTACAGTTCTTAATATATATTAGGATAGAAAAATCCTACGCCTCTGAATTTGCCAGAATATTGAGATAAGCTGATGGTAGCGGTATAATGATGAAAACGTATTGTCGCGTGGCTGTGTTTGTTCTGCAAACGAGGCTGTTGAGAGCCCTTCAGTCAACGGTAAGCAACAGTGATCGTTGTTTGTGGAGTGTCTTTGTTCATCGCTTCGCCCTCTTCTTTAGTATAAGTCCTCATATGAATATAGCAAAACTTGCAAATTGATACCTATATTGTATTTTTATGATACTAAAAGACTTCTGAGATGCCACAATAAATGTTTTGAATATTCCTATATTTATTAATAATTGTAATGTACCGTTTAAATTAAATGTCCCCATCTACAAAATAAGTTGCATTGCTAGTTGCAGAGTGGGCCCTGTTAAAACTGTAATATTAAATTCAAACTGAAACCAACAATACTTTCGAGTTTATAGACATTTGAATTGGACGATACTTATAGTATTGAGTTACGGCTGTTATTAGTAAACAGTAATTTTGTAGGCATTGTATCATTGGTCATCTCCTTAAACCTCGGCAGAAGATGACTACACCCGAGAAACAAATTGTTAGTGAAGACATGCAGTATATGTGATTTTGTTTTATAGAACAATAAGACAATCAAATAGGCATACTATACAAAATTTTCTATAATATGCTATACATCTTTCGAAAAGTTTATCTGTTTATTTGACTATTTTCTGTAAACGAAATAAATTTAGTTGGCCTGGCAGATATGTAATGGACACTATATTTTTTTCTAGCGAAATATGACTTCGCCGTTTATGCACGAAAGTAATTTTATGTTTTAGGTAAATAAAAAAAAAAAGAAAATATCCTTTTGTAAAATTATACAGAATGGTTTTTATTTTACAACAATACATATAAAGTTCCAACTAAGACACCGGCAGTTTCTAGAGTAGAGCAAATGCTTGTTTTGATATGATACTGTTCTCTTAAAATAATAGAATTCCTAACATATTTATAAATAATATAATATATTTTTAGAGTGGCCAGCTAATTTACCAGATTCAGATACGATGGAATATACGTAGGGTATACTGCCAGAAATTCTATCATAGAAAGCTCACAAAACTAATTAATTTTATGTGAAAATCGCTCTTAATACAATAGTAGTTAAACAGTGCCGAAAGAGGCTCTACCAATGAGAGCAATTAATTATACATATAAGTAATAAATAATAAAACATCAAAGATGGCAGCATTGTAGACAGACTATTTAAGAAATAAAAGTAATTAATTAAAGACGGCTGCTTAGGCTACACGTCTTTATAATATAAAATCCAATATATGAGAGTAGGACACCCTGAATATCTCTATATAATAATGCTAAAGACGGCTACTTCAGTATTTATGATTTAAAAATCTAATATACAAGCGTTAGACACTCTGAATAGGTAATGAAAATTAAAAGATGGTTACGTGTTTCCAATTACTACAATTAAGGCATATATTAACACGCTTTATATTAGCTTCACCTGTATGTATCTATGTATGTATCTATCTATGTAACGGAATCTTACAACGTAATTTTCACCAACTTCAAGACGTCTGATTAAATTGAAAATTTGCACACGTATTAAGGACCGATGAAAATACAATAATTTGAATGTATATTGACGTATTTCTCTTAAAAACAAATTTCTAAGCGGATGTCAAAGTTGTGTGATTGGCGTATTCGCCAAAATAACGGAATCTTTCATCGTAATTTTCACCAACTTCAAGATATCTGATTAAATTGAAAATTTGCACACGTGTTAAGGACCGATGACAATACAATAATTTGAATGCGTATCGACGCATTTCTCTTATTCAAATTTTCTAAACGGTTGTCATTTTTGTGTGGTCGGCGCATTCGCCAAAATATCGTATCCATGATTAGTTGGCAGAAAGTTAACCACTAATTGAATACCGTAACTCATACTATACTTGAAATACAAGATGAACTAGTTACTAATTTAAGACAAGAATGTTTTTTTTGAAAGCATTTAATTTTTTCGTTTTGTCAAAATATACATCAATTCAACAATAGCAATACAATAATTTGAAAAAGAAAATAATAAAAAAATTCTGAAATTCAAATCAATAAATTTTGAAAAAAAAATTTAATTAAAAAATTTCGACAAAAATTCTTGAAGACTATTACATTTGTTTTCGTTTCATGACTGAAAATAAAAAAATTAATTATAGTTAAAAAAACTAAAAAAACACGCTTTAATAGGAAACCAAACTAAAAAGTAAAAAATAAGAATGAAGTGATTGACAAAAAAAATCATTTTATTGTAAAAAAGCGTGGGGTGCTTTTTACTATATTTTTATGATAACTCTACTTTTATTAATAACTACCAATAAAATATTTATAACAATTGATATCAAGCACTCCACGCTTTCTACAATAAAATGAAATTTTTTTTTGTCAATCACTTCATTCTTATTTTTTACTTTTTAGTTCGGTTTGCTATTAAAGCGTGTTTTTTTAGTTTTTTAAACTATAATTTATTTTTAATAAAAGTTGTTACTGTTAATAATGCATGTGGCAATCATATGTTTAAAATGAATACAGAGACATAAAATGATAATTTATTTATTGCCGAAAAGGCACATATTAGGTCATCAGTCTATTGATACAAATTTTTAGATGCGCTATAATTATTATTTTAAAATTACCGAAATGAGTTTCAACCTGTTAGACGGATGTTTTTGTATATAAATTATAATATAAACATTTTATGATTGATGCTAAAGGAGCCCCAGCGGGCTTAAGTAGAAAAAATTATTACCTCTCGCATAACCGGAAACAGAAAATAAAAATGTATATTAATTTACATCAATATATAAACAAAGAAATCATTTTTCGCAAAATAAGCGGCATAATCAAAGGATATATAAAATCTGGACTTTATCTAGTTGCATTTATTTCAATTTTAATACTCTATGCACACGAGAAAGTTGCTTACCACTTCGAGCATTGCAAAAAAGGTAATTTAATTAATTACACGTCTAGGTCATAAATAATAAAAATCAAAGATGACAGCGGCGTCTGTAGAATTTAAGCATGTTTTTTAAATAAATTAATTAAAGACGGCCGCAATTAAAGCACATATTTTAATAAAAACCTCTACTATTAGCAATAGCGTATGTTTACGAGTATTTTATTTTATGACGAGACATTATAGTATATTCGACCTTCAGTCTACCAAAGTGAAATTTTGGACACCTCATCAAAAGACGCATATTTTTAACATATGCATCTACAAGGTGCTCGGTATTTACTGTACAATTATTAGAAAATAAGTATTAGATCAATATATATAAATTATAATATAAACTAAGATACCCAGGAAACTGGAAATTAATATGTACATTAATTTACATAATATATAAAAACCGCGACATCATTTTCATAATAACACTAGTAATGAATATTACTATAAAGATTATTAGGACTAGCGAGTAAAAATAAATCACAAAATTTTTACGCCATCATATTGTTTTAATTCAATCTTGATACACTTTTCGCATGCGCAAGATGATATTCTGACACTTCAGGCTATACCCATTACCAATTTGTATATAAATAAGAGCTGTAAACACACCTCCGACATCATTAGCTAATTATCTTTTCTCGTGAATACATAGTATAATTAGATAATAAAATAAAAAAATGGCTACCAGGAGCTTTTTTAAAAGTAGTTGGGATATAATTGATGTGACAAAAAAATTATTGCAGGTTAAGACAGGTTAAGACTAGCCTGTCTTAACCTGCATATTTAAGAATATATCAACCATCTTTAGACATATAATTAAGTACTTTTTTTAAAAAGCTCTCATTGGTCGCGCCTACTACTACCAGCAATTTTTAGCCCCAGATCTAAGTCTCTTAGCTCCACCCTATTAGCTACAATCCTAGATATCAATCTTAGATATAAGCCTATAGTATTAACCAAAATCTCCCCCTCTCCCCGATACTAAAATCTTAGTCCTATGCCACTGGCCTCGGAGCTGTCACTTCCCTGATACTAAGATCTAGGTCCCAGGTTCTAGAAACGCCCACGACCCCGGGGCCCCCTTCCTTAGGACTAAAATCGAAATCGATATATAGCGATTTATCTTTTTGACGTAGTCCCATAAGAGCCCATGTATTTTGTTTGTCACATCCTAATTTTTCGATTTTTTCCCATAAGAGAATACATGGGAAAAGTGGCCTCATTTCGGCACTGTTTAACTACTTACAATAGTGTTTTTAAAAAGTTATATAAAAATTTTGTATAGGTAATAAATTATTGCGACGATTTATTTCTTAAATAAAATAATATGTAATATTCCAAATTCAATTTGCAGTTATCTGTTAATATACTCTCGTTGTTAAAACTTTTTTGATTTTAAATTAATAAAATGGTAACGATAAATTGCTCATTCCTTGTTTTTATGTCACTAGACGTCTTGACACATCCTAATATGAATATGCCAGATGGCCAATATATTTACGAAATACGAATTGTGATATTTTTAGTATTCATTTGGTTCATAATACCTCATATTTATGTAAATGTTGGATATTGGCAACTGGCTATTTGTAGGGTGTTTTAGCAGTGGGAGCAATTTTATGATTTAAATTTAGGCGGATGCCTAAATATATATCTGTTAAGGGTTATTCCTATTAAAAAAAACGACATGCCAATATTTATCACAAAAAATGTGATATGGTCAGTACCTTTTTATTTTATATGAAAGCGTATATAACATCAATATAAATGTGAAGTAATGAAATTTCAATATATTTCCCCCTCTCCCGCACCTCCTCTATTGAATAATTGGATAGCATTATAGAATATAACAGAAAACCAAACACCAATCTACCTTTTGGCATTTGGTTCTCTTTCTATCGCTATCCAATTGTAGGTTCAATTATTTTTTTACATAATTTTACTTTCATATGATAATTTCCTAGATTTCAATAGATTTTCTGATCTGTGTTATAAGGGGTTTTATGAAAACAACGGGTAACAAAAGTTTCTAATAAAGTAATGTCAAGGAACGACAGAAGTGACTAAAGACGAGAACAGTTTCAAACTTTTACAGACAATGTTCTTAAGTCAAAGACATGGTCGTTTCTGATCAGTGACGTGAAGATATCAACAATTGCCAAGCCAAATGATCAATAAGTACTACCAACAGTTATAATAATTGTACATACTGTAAATTTAGTACGAAGAAAAAGGGTCATGTAAAATTATATAATTTTTATAATAATCTCAAAGGTTTCAATAAGAGACCTACATATATTTTTTTTACAAATTTGACAATCTGACCAATATTATTGTTCGTACTAATTTAATGTTTACCGATGGATATCCTATGGACATTCGTGATGGGCATAAAGAGTATCAAGTGCATATAATAATTTCTGAATATTTTATTAAGACAAAAAAAATGTAAAAGTCCTATTTATGCAGATACGACTTCCTTTCATAGGCGCATATATGACATAATGAATTTATTAAGTTCATATTAACGATATGACTA
This sequence comes from Rhamnusium bicolor, assembly GCA_029963845.1. Taxonomy (NCBI): domain Eukaryota; kingdom Metazoa; phylum Arthropoda; class Insecta; order Coleoptera; family Cerambycidae; genus Rhamnusium; species Rhamnusium bicolor. The sequence goes on along the minus strand of JANEYF010000364.1, from coordinate 79,355 downwards.
TGGATATCTGTATTCCATTGTTGAACGTATATACATCGCTGGTCTCCTTTTCATCCGAAGCCTGCGTCTAATGAGATAAAAAGTGAGAGAATTAGAGTTTAAATATGCGGGAGAGAGTTGACTATATACTGCTTCATTGCCACTAAGTTGTCCGCCGGCGTGATCAAATTCGCAAGTGAATGTCGAATTCAGCCGTATTGCAGTAGTACGAACAACTGTATTTATCGTTTACCAGTTTTATTATTATTTGATCACTGTCTGCTACATTAAACACAGTTTCGATTGAAGAGGTGATTGCTAGTGTACATATCTTCTGTGAGGATTCATTTTAAGAATGTTTAAAGGCACAAACAGCACAAAATGTTCTATGTATATCCAATTCATGTTCCAAAGGAGTCTTGGATATCCATGCCACTATAATGGATATAAAATTAAGGTATGTACACTAAATGGATATCCCTCTATCTTAAGATATTCATTAAGCATCCTTAAAATTGTATCCCTTTATGGATATCCATAGGTTGTGTGTGTATGTTTAAATGGATTATGGATATATCCATAGGATATCTATTGTCTTAATGGCGGTCTGGCGAACGTATAGGCTAGTAGATAGGTGCATCTACTCCGCTACCAATACACCTTTCTGGAAAATTAGTGTGCGACCACCTTCAAGCTATTCCCCGGACAAAAAACAAATTGCCACCCATTTTAAAGTTATTTTTTTTTAATAAATATCTTCGATGAACTCAATTGTAAATAAATAGAATAAGTACAGGTTAAATTCTGACTTTTATTTAAAGACGAAGGTATAAGTAATAAATTTGTTGGTACACCGAGAATCATTTTCGGCAGGACGGTGAAGTTGTCCATTGCTACGCAAACGACAACCACACACACAGAAGGAACTGGCATTCCGTATCTTCACTAAGTTACCCTAGCTTCTATCATACCGCTGATAGAATAAAGTGGTGTTCCCACACTTTAAAACAGGAACTGGCGCTCGAGACCGTTACCGAAATAAAAAGTTCAACTGTACTGAAGGGTGCCAAAATGACACGATACCCACGCAAAATAAGCATTTTAGTGGTGGGTAAGTAAGCGTCACAATAGAAAACAAAAGGTAGATACATAGAACCACAGTACTACATTGTTTGTTTGAGTTATAATCAGAAGAATATTTTTTTCTCACTTTTAATTCTGCGAATTTTTTTATTACCTCTTTTAAGTTTATTTAATCAGCAATTTCATGTTCAATTGCTAAAATGGACAAGCCGTTTAGTCGATTTTTCGTAGTAGTTGAGCGTAAAAAGGTTTTGATTAATTTTAATTTGGAAAAACTTCTTTCTCTACTTGCTACTGATATTGGAATAGTCAGTAGTATTCTTAAAGCAATACTAAGATTTGGAGCAAAATTTAGCATTGTTGTTATTTTATGAACATCACTTGGACTTTCTTTTTTGCCCAAAAGTGCACAAACTGCAGAAATTTCCTGTACTAATGCTAGACCGTTAATGTCAGCTGATTCAGGGTGTTATGCTTAAATGTTTTAAAACATCTGTAGTGGTACCTATACCAAAAATACCCAATACGAAACTGGCCGAATAGTTAAGACAAACATGTTGCCTTTTTGTGAAAAAATCTTAGAATTAATAGTTTATGATCAAGTAATCAAGTACATAACTTCAAATAATATTCTATGCACATATCAATCGGGATTTCGTGGTAAACATTTATATGAAACGGCTTTGCAATTAGTAATTTCAAATTGGAAGCAATTGTTGGACAGAGCAGGAGTTGGGAATTGCGCAGTTTTCATTGATCTTGAGCGTGCTTTTGAAACAATTGACCGTAATATACTACTATTAAAATTAAAGAGATATGGATTTGAGAACACCGTTATAGATTGGATTAAAAGTTATACAACAAATAGGTATCAAGTGACGAAAATGAATGGGAATTTATCAGAAGTCAAGTTAAACAACTTTGGGGTTCTTCAAGGCAGTGTACTGGGTCCATTATTATTTATTCTTTATATTAATGACCTTGGCAATGTGTTGCAAAAATGAAATATCCATGTTTTTGCTGATGACACTCTTATTTACTATGAAAGTAAAAATTTTGAGGAAATGGTAAGTATTGTTAATTTAGAACTAGATCAATAGACTAAAAATAAATGAATTAAAATCCAAATTTATGTTCGTGGGTAATAATTATCTATATAAACAGTTTGCTAATCTTAATCTTGGTATCGAGTTAAATAGTAAAAAGTTGAAATTGTTCAGGAAATAAAGTATCTAGGTCTAATAATTTATCGTGAACTCAAATTTAACAAACATATAGAATATACATAAAGAAAAATCGGCAAAAAGATCGGATTTTTTAGCAGAGTGGCTCCATTTATATCAACTACTACAAAACTAACTGTGTATAATATCTTAATACTGCCTCATTTTCTCTATTGCTGTTCTGTGTTGTATTATACAAGTTGTACAAATTTTAGTAGACTCCAGGTTCTCCAAAATAAGGCAATGCGAATAATACTAAGATGCAACCGCTTCACTAGCAGTCAGCTAATGCTCAATACATTAAAATGGCTTAACATTAAACAGTTTCTCTTTTTACAAACTATGACATTTATTTTCAAAATGATGAATAACATTTTACCGGAATATCTCACACGACAATTGTTGCCTGTTACAGATGTACATATGTGTAACAAATGAACGGCTAGTGCAAATAACTATTATGTTAAAATAACTTCTAGGACTAGTACAATGAGAAGTCTATTCCACAAAGGAGTCTTACAATTCAATATTCTTCCTCACGTAATTAAGACTAGTAATACCGTTAACCAATTTAAGACTCAACTTTTATGTTTTATAAAAGATAATGTATATCAGCCAAATTGATGTTGCTTAAGGTTTGTTTTTTTTTCTATATGTCTATATTATGTAAACTAGTACTAGTTTGTAACTATTATTTTTATATCTATTTTTTTTTATGTACATACTATCTATCTATGGATAAATAAAGAATATCTTATCTTATCTTATCACCATCATACAAAATATTTTCCAAATCTTCGTAAATATTTATCAGTCTCTTTAGACATGGTTTTCAAATCATATATATTGTATAGAGATTGAAAATGATTATTATGGTGATTCAGTTGTTCAAATCGACTATCTAGTGCGTTTAATGCTTGATCAATAGTATAGAAGAAAATTTCTATTTTGTATTTTTCTTTGGGATCTTTGATTGGTTCGTCCCTTGCCTCATAAAAAAATTGGCCTTTTTTCATTTTACGCGGTGTTGATTCAAAATTGGTTTCAATGTTAATTTCATCAGCCAATTCTCTTGTGTCAACAATAATTTCATTGAAAGACTTATCTGATCGAAGATTTTTAAAGAAATTTTTTCAGTTCTCTATAAGATCAAGTGCTTTTTTCAAATCAAAATCTTTTGTTTGCATAAGCTTGCTTATGGGATTAAAATTTAAAATTTTATACCATATGACTATTGAATATAATAATTTAAATTGTTTAATGCAACTTAGCAAACCCGAAGCTTCTTCTCTTATTGAGATATCGATATCTTGGTTTTCATAAATGCTTAGCAGGGCGTCGTATATTTCACTAAGTTGAAATCTTAAGGGCGTTAAAGCTTCTATCCTGATTTCCCATCGAGTGTCACTCAAAGGTTTTAATGTTAATCCTTGGAGATGTTTTAAAAATATTGCCCATTGAAAAGTAGAAGAAGAAAAAAATAAATATATTTTTTGGACCATATTAAAAAAATTGGCTGTTTCCAAGGATGCTTTTGCCAAATCATTTACCACTAGATTGAGCGAGTGGCTACTACACGGAAAGTAGAATGCTCGTGGATTTAAATTCCTAATTCTAGATTGCACTCCTGCATTGTTGCCCCTTATGTTAGCCCCGTTATCATATCCCTGCCCTCTTATATCTTGCACATCAAGTCCCATTTCATGAAGCTCTTCAATTATAATTTTATATAGTTGTCTTCCTGTAGATCTTTCCACAGGTAAGAAACCTAAAAAGCTTTCGTAGATTTTTATTTCGACATCGTTTGAATCAGAATCAGACTTATTGATGGAAACATATCTAATTATCAGGGTCATTTGCTCTACCTTATTAACGTCAGGAGTGCAATCTAATATTATGGAAGAGTATTTCGCTTTTTTTATTTCAGTAATAATATGCGTTTTTGCACTTTCGTGAAGCAAGTCTATTATCTCGTTTTGAATGTGTTTTCCAAGATAGTGAGCTTTGGTTTTCTCTTTTTTAAGCTCTCTACGTACGTGTTCCTCCATGACGGGGTCAACTTTAGATAGCAATTCAATTATTTTTAAAAATTTGTTGTTATTATGCTCAAACAGCTTGTCGCTTGTCCCTTGAAATGCTAAACAACTTTTACCGAGCATTTTAATAATTACTATAATTCTTAGAAGCACCTCGTACCAGTGATTCGTTTCAGCGTTAATAACTCTTTGGGCAGCTACATCTATAGTTGTTCAACACTTTAACCTTTGACTGAGTTCCTGCCAGGATTTTTGAGCCTGAATATGATTTTTAGAAATTTCGTGATCCTCTAAAGTTTCAACGATGTGCATCCAGCTTTTACAACCTTCTTTTGAAAGGGAGCCTTGTCACACGGCAGTAAATTTTGCAGCAAAAGTAATATATGCAGTTTTTTGAAGTGGAGTACACTAGCCAGTCTCTTATAACTTGCTCTCCATTTCTTAAAATTTGAGAATAGTAATTTGCGCCAAATTTTCGACCAGTGCTATCATAAGGAAATTTGTAATTAAACAATGGTTTAGGTGGACCTTGTTGTACTAAAAAACTTCTTTCGGCATCTCATAAACTTCTGGGCCACTAAGCTGGATCTGTACTTAAAGTTTGTATAGTGCATTCCATGGGTGGGGTCAGTTTGTAGAGGTAGAGTGTTACTAGTACTAGCCAGGGTGCCTCCTGTAAGTGCCAAGGCGGTGTCAGTTGGTAGGCTGCTTTCATTTGGTGACAACGTTGGTTTAGAAATATCGTGTATTGATTGGTCTTGGTCACCAACACTCTCTGATGATTCCGTGTTTTTCTTTTTTATCTGAATTTTTGGAGATATTTGTTTTGGTACTAATGGTACTACCGGACCTACTCTGGAAATAATTGTGCAGAGCACCAGCTTGTTTTTGCATTTGGGTTTCCTTCTCTAGCTTTCACTTTTTGTACTGATGACCGAACAATTTTCTTTGCGCGTCAGACATTCTAAACCAACAAATTAAACAATGCAAAAGACGCTAGTTAAAATAAGCTACGGCGTTGCTAAAAATAAAAATTGGAAAAATCTTCAAATCCAATTAGTCAGTGACTTAGTCTTTCTCACAGTTTTGAAAAATAAAATGCCTAGTTTTAATTACCTACTTAAACTATTTTTAAATATAAAAACGATTTTCTTAATGTTTCGGGCTGATTTTCAACCCCTCTTTTGGAAAAAATAGTTAATACTTTTAGTAATTAAAACTAGGCATTTCATTTTTTTAAACTGTGGGACAGACTAAGCCACCGTCATCGATTAATCGTATTTGAAGATTTTTCTTCTTTTATCTTTTTATGCAACGCATTGGTTTATTACTACATAAAATTATAATTTATTAATTAGTAGGATTCTTTAAAAATTTTTTTTTAGGTGTGATGGATCCCAACAAAATGGATAAATTGCGAACCACCACAACGAATATATAAAAACTAAATATTTAAAATAGATAGATATCTAAAATGTTTTTAAGATGGATTTTTTTGTATCTCTTTTTTCGCGGCGAAAACCCCAAATAAATTAATAAAAATCCGTCACAACAAATATACAGAAACTATTTAAAAATGTATAAGTACCTATTGTGGAAAATATTTTTGAAAATAATTCTTTACCACTTAATATAGGTATTTGCAGAAGTACTTACCTTTAGAAATTGACAAAACACACGAAAGTCACTAACCCGAACTAAACTGTTAAATATTTTTAATATTTATAAACTTACTTCAAGGATATGTTATCACCGACACAGACGCATTTGCAATAATAACACAATTGCGCTTAGATGACTCTTTTTATAGTAAGGCGCGAAAACATGTCCGTGCATGTTATATCTTCCTGTTCCTATTTTAACCAAGTAACTATATACCTACAAGTTCATGCAGGGTCATGCGCGTCTTTTAACTATACATCTTATTTTATTTCAAAAATAAATATACTTTTTTAAAAAGATGTTTTAATATTTTTCTAGCTTTAAAACATAACAAACCACAAAGATCAAATGTAAATTGCATAGTACTTAGTTTTAGTTAGGGAAAAAATTAACAAGAAGTGTCAAATTTATATTAATTGAGAATAATTAATTTATCAACATTTAGTTCACATTCAGGGAGGCGAAAATGCCGCCCTCAGGTTCGCCACCCCGGACAAGAGTCTGGATTGTCCGCCTCTAAAGCAGGCCATGAAGTTATTGTCTGGGTACATTGCTCCAATCAATGTACCCAGAAAAATTGAATATCTCATAAAATGAGTTCACAATATGGCTGCCCAAATATTTACTTATGCTGACGTATGCTGACAGTGGGTTATTTTTTATTTAAGTGTTTTTACCACTCGACCACGAAGCCCAAGTTCATCCAGTATATAACTTAAATGAGAATGGTAGTTTGTGGCATTGATCTCCGGATTCGGTTTTGCGAGGAGTTATTACCAATGTACAATAGAAATTTAAATATTGTTAAAAACTTTCTATTTAAATGACATTGTGAACAAATAAAAATGTAGGTATTAGTCATAGCAGAATCCATATTGGGTGATGGAAATGCACATACAACGTTCCCAGAAGGTGAATGTATGGTGTGGTATTGGAGGTGACAAAGTTGTGGGTTCTTATTATTTTTTTTAAACACTGACAACTAGGTACACCGGACAATTCCTGTACGTGCAGGACCGGCACATGGGGTAAGAGACATTTACAATCATTTGTACGGAATAATTAAAATACATACCTCGAGTATATTAACATTTCATAAAACCTCTTATACTGTGTTCAACACCTTAGTGTAGATTGCAAGGCATAGGCCACATATGTTACATGTCATATTGAGATACGTGGATCGTAAAAGCTTGACAGCTTTAAACATATACTGTATCCCAGGATAGATGTAGCAAGAGGTGTAATGGACTTAAATTGCCGAATAATGGAATAGCACTTAGAAATTCAGTTCTGCATGATATAAAACTAAGATATTTCAAAAACGAGTTCATCGGTATTTGTTTGATTTCATAAAAAAAAACCACAAACATGAAAAAAAAAACAAGTGGACTGTCAGTGGTTCGAGGGAAGGGATTCAATGGATCGTACCTTATTCTTTAATCCTGTTGGATGATGTCTAGCTGATGTTTATACTCTGCAGAGGGCTTATTGGACTGCTCTTGGGACTCTCGGATGATGTTCTCCAGATAGGAATTCACAAGTTTCTTTGATACAGAAAGTACAATCACAACGGATAAATGCGGGGAGAAAAATATGTATCGAAACGAAATTTTAAAGAAAATTAATTAAGAGGATTTATTAATTGAAAATACAAAGTATTTTCAGCGGGAGTCAAATTATAACTGTCTATTGTCCATACTATCTCCCAGGGCATGGTGGGGATAGGAATTACAAAAAAAATCTCTTTTCCTTTTCAGGGATAAATGTACCGGGTGAGACAAAAATGTATAAACTAAGTGTATTTTATATCTAATAAAGCTCTATCTAATAAACTAATTTAAATGTACAAAAAAATTAAAATACAAATGCGTGGAGACAGAACAAGGTGTTTTATAAGTCAATTTATAAAAATTGTCACTAATAAACTACCTTTTCCTATAAAGATATGAGAAAAATGCTATTACAAAAAGTTATTTAGAATGCAATTTGTGACTCCTTACTAAATTTTAGAGATATTAATTTACTTTGTTGGAACTGCTCATTTTTTCAACAAATTAGTATTTAATTTTGGATTTTTAAAAATCATTTTTTGCAAGTTGAGATTGCTCTAAAATCACAAACATATTTTCTAAAATAAATTAGTATGATGAATAACTTTGTTCTTATTGTATTATTTTATTTTCAACAAAAAACTGACTACTATTGAAAAAGGGTCTGTTTCAACAAAGTAAATTTATGTTACAAAAATTTGATAAGTAGGCACAAATTGCATTCTAAACAACCTCTTAAAGACATTTTTTTCATATATTGAAAAATAAAAGTAGTTTATTAGTGGCGATTTTTATAAATTGACTTGTGAAACACCCTGTGTAACACCGATTCATTTTTGATATATTATAGTTTTACACCAAGTAGAACTAATTCCCGAAGTGCCATTTCAAAATTTGAAAATTTTTTATCCTTGTTAATTCTGTTCTGACACAGTGTATATGCCGCAGCGTCTTATATAAGCAGCAAAACAAGTTCACTTTTAACAACAATTTTACATTAAGCATTTACCATTATTTTTTCAACTGCTCGCGCATTGGTTTGCAACACCTCTTTACTACATATTAACAGTGGAGATGTACTCTGAATAGCGCTTAAAATATGCATAATGAAATTAATGATTTTATGTCACTTAAAATCCACGGCTTCGTCAACACAAATCCGTACTGATTTTTCACGCCCTCCGTGATAATGTCGACATAGTTGTTATTATTTATTTTTACCCTTGCACCGTCTATACACTGCGTCATTTATGGCTAAACTAAATAGTGAATAAGCATAGTATAGATCTCTCTGCGCATACACAGCTACTCTGCATTATTATGGGAGAATAGACAGGCCGGTTGGGAAACTCGTCCAGTACTCACGGAAGTTGTCTGGTGTCTGCTGATATCGATATTGTTTTTCGACAAGACGGTGCTCTCCCATCGTATTACGCAATGCGTGTTCAAAATTATAAATGGTACTTTCTCTAACAGGTGGATAGGAAAAAGAAGGAGTATCGAATGGCCAACTAGATCGCCGGATATAATCCAGTTAGACTGTTTCCATGTGGCTACTTAGAAATCAGATAAGCCCTGATGTCATTGCTAATGTTCAAAGGGAGTTTGTTAATCGATTACAGCATTTAACTACTTTAAGTTATTTTTCATGAAAATATTTCTTTTTAATGCGACCAACAGAAATTGCGGTAAAATTTTAAGTTTCCAATTTGATTTGTCAGAGTGATTTTTATAATACTTTAAATGATCCTATTAAATTTATACATCAATTTTCAGACATCGAAAATATTTTTTCTCAAACATTATTTTTTTTAATTTTTGATGCTACACATATAAAAAGTATGCTCTACCAAATGGCACTATCAAAAACGAGGCTTGTAATTTAAAAAGAAAATTGATGACGTCATAACTTTTACAAAAATTGTTGGAAAATTTTCTTTTATGCATAAAAAGTAGAGAAATGTATTTAAAAATTAATTTTGGCGAATTTATACATTACTTTACTGTAAACGCAACCTAAGATTAGGTGTATCGAACTAAATAACTACTATTTGTTGTAAAAAATATATATTTCATTTTAAATCATAAATGAGTCATTAAAAACACATAAATAAATAATTCAGGTTACACATTTGCTCTATTAACTAAATAAATTAACATTTTGAGAATTTATCCTGTACTTGTGACAAAATTAATTCAAGTTAATAAAAATATTTAAAAAGACTTTTTGTATTATCGTGAGTATGTTAATGACACCAGAATTCATCCCTTGTGGTTTTTGACTCAGCATACACGTGTCGTCTGTCAACATGATTTTGTTCAAGATACTTCAAAGGCTTTTCCCATGATATAAAACTTCATATTATAAAAGTGACATACAATATCCCCTTGATATTAGCTGCTTTCTAACAAATTTGTGATGTATTTACCTCGTACAATGTAAGAATATTTAACGTTCTTTAAACATTTTTTTTCGATTTAATTTTAGCAAGCTATGAATTTTTTCTAAATTAGTATGAGAGGGTCAGAAGATAGAAGTGGAAGAATTTAAAATCGCTCACTGATTGCACTATTTTATAAAAAAAAGTTAATAACAAGAAACGTTTTTTAAAAAATTAATAAAGAAGTGCAGTTCAATTTCTTTCAGCACGTTGGCACCTTTTAGGTAAATTATATGGCCTAGCTAGAGTTGTTGCTTATGCACCGTGGATTCTAAACCCATTTGTAAAAAATCGTCAGATTTTTAATATCACAAATCAAAGTTTTCTAACTACACACCACATGTTAGATTTAGTTATGACTCATAACCATAAATTAATAGCATGTTTCATTTCTCAAATACATGGTACTTGGTAAAATCCTGAAAGGTTTAGTATTAAGGTATGCCTTTATCGTGAATAATATTCCACTAATCTAGTTATGTTTTGAAATGTCTATCTCTGAAAAGAAGAAGAAGAATTAACCATGACAGTTACTAGTTTTTGAGAAATATTACTTAAACTGCATCTTTATTTCAGAAATGCAGCTATTTTGTTTTCAAAGGCAACTATGTTTAACAAAACTATTAACGATATTTTAACACCAAAATCCAAATATTTTAACACTATTTGAGATAACATGATACATGGTGGTATTTTCGAAATCAGAAAAATGTGGAAAACCGGATTATTTTATAATATACAGGGTGTTTTATTTAAAAAGACAATGTAAGATTTCATATTTCTTAGACGCGATGAGCCAATGTTTTTTTGGCTTCTGCGGAAAAAAATAGTTACACTTCAGCAATCGCACATTTCGTGGCCTTCTGCCATAGGCACCTTGAAGTCTGTTTTGCAATCAGTAAGGAATAAGTCCATCAAGCTCTTTCGGCATTAAGAACTTCGCTGCCCCAGACCCAGACGGCATTAGCATGTAATGGTGCCAGAAATTTCTTGCCATTCACCGCCGCCTGGCGCGTTTTCAAACCGTGGTTGAACAGGGAGCAGCAGATTCCGGGCTAGTTTGCCGAGGCACGTATTGTGCTTATACCCAAGAAGCGGGATCTTTCCGACCTACGGAATTATAGGCTGATCACTTGTTTTAATTTCTGCTGTAAGGTATTTACACGTATCTTGTATGCCAGGACACTGAGGTCTATTGATTCAGTCTTCCAGCAGATATGCGAAGAGTGTGGTGCTAAGAAAAGTATGGCAGGTTGCAAGGACAGTAGGATGCCCCTTATTTTTGAAGGTTTAATTTTTGGGGAGTGCCGGGCGGAATTTTGTTCCATTATGTCTAAAAACAATCCCCACCAATTTCTAGCTTAATAGAATAATATTAACACGTCGCGCTCGGGGCTTAAATTGTTGAAAAATCAAAAGTTGGTTTATTTCTTGACAGCCATAACAAATAAATTCTAAAGATCATTTAATTTTTAACATTATTTGAAAATACAAAATTTTAACACTAGTTCTTAGTCTAAAGTTGAAATTTACTCTATGAAAGTTTTATTCAAGACTTCTCTGATTGACTGAGGATATTTACGGCGGTAATCTTGGACAATCTAAAATAGAGAAACAAAAAAACTAATGTATTATCAAAATTATTCTTTTAAATGGCATAAAATTATCAAAAAATAAAATATAACTTACTTGCAATAAAAATTGTTTCTGATCCTCATTTTTTTGTAACTTTTTCGCTAAAATCTTGAATTAATTTTATGCCCCTCTGGACTGAATCATTTATCACTTTTAATTCCTCAATGAAAGTCTTCCCTTGTTTATACCCACCAGAATTTGTCCATTCAGCTGGAGGTATGTGTAGAAAATTATCTATTTTAAGTCTGTGAAATAAATTAATTGATTTGTTACCAAGTAATTTTATCAAAATTTCTTCATCGGTTCTTTGTAAAAATTTGGAAATTTCTTCTTTCCTCAATGGCAATTTCTTAAGAGTGGTTTCTGTTTCATCTTCAGCGTCATCTTCTCTATCTACTTCTTTTAATGTGAAAATTTTTTTGTGGCATTTTAGTCTTGTATCTTCGGTAACAGAATTATCAAATATCGCGAATGTGACACATTCCTCAGCGAAATAATAAAGATGGTTCACAAATTTCTCAATAGCTACTTCAGAGATATTTTTGTCAATTTCTTTTTTACTGCTCTAATTCTCGTAAGAATTTGATATCCATTAGTGGAGCAGTTATTGCTTCCCGCGCATAACTCCAGTATTTAACATAGCATTTTACTATGAAGCATGTTACTCGGAAAAGTGATTTTTCCTCACATGTTGTTAATTTAAATTCTGTTCGAAATAGAACAATTTTTATGGAATATATTGCTTTTGCCATCCACCTGGCCATGTGGTAAGCACCCGGCTTTTTAAAATGTATTCCACCGGGAGGAACACCTCCTAGAAAAATTATTGCGAGATCCAATAGTTCACGATAGTCTTCGCGGGGAATTTTTTAGAAATTACATCATTCATGTTTTTTAGAATAGTTTCGGTATCATCGGCCAAAATTTGGGTGATTTCCAGGATTTGCCACCCCTGGAATGAAATTTTGAACATTAATGTTAGACCAACTATTTTTAAATCTTTTAAATAAAGGAATGTCTGGTCCTGAAATAGTGAATTTGCTTTTTTCAAAAACTGTGGCCAGAACAATTTCAAAAACATGGTGACGGCATCCGAAAAATAATATATTTCGTCCTAGTTTTTGCTCTAACAGCGTACAAGCGCCATTCATTTTTTGTATTTGAAGCAGTGGTATCGAAATCAAATGATTGTACTTTTTCTACTAAATCCCAATTTTCCAACGTTTCGTAAACCGCTGAATCCATTTCAGCACCGGTAGCAGCTGGAAGATCTGGAACATCTAATAATTGTTCCGTATTGGTCCCTGTAGCAATTATAGCCAATCTTTCTACTGGCTTCCCGCTTATGTCTTGTAATAGTTTCTTGTCCCAGTGGACTGTTATAACATCTGCATTTAAAGTACAAAATTTCTCTTTTATTTTTTCAGAATACAGTTTTCTAAATTGATCGCGTTGTTTTCGAATAGAGGTTCGATTAATTACGTAAGGAGCTAGCTAAAGAAACAGCTTCCATAAGAGATATTTCTTTACGCCACAACGACGTTATTTTATAATTATAGAAATCTAAAATCTACAACTGAAATCATATGATATAACAAATAACACAGGACGACAATACGTTCAGAGCGGAAGAAGGCTAAACGCATACTGCAGTTTTCTATCTATCAATGCGTATTATATAAGAAGTACGCATGGTTAACGATAGTGCGCATGTGCATAGCTTCACATTGCGTCGCGTCAACAATTTCGTGATGTTTATCTTAAATATTAACTTGTACTAGCAAGATAGGTAATTTAAAATCAATAAAATTGACATTTTATATTTGTTCAAAACTTTAGGCCACAAGCGCGACGGGTTGATCGCATTCGATTGATCTAAAATTTGGTAGTGGCTATTTTTAAATCCATTGGAACAAAATTCCGCCCGGCACTTCCCAAAATTTGAGAGAAAAAAACGTATATAAATAAGTGGCACCCTAAAGGACAGCCTGGAAATAGATAGGTATATTATATAGGATTCTGTGCAATACAAGCGGAGTCAATTGATGGCCTGGATCGATTATCACAAGGCATTTGATACAACATCTCACGAGCTATTACTACAATCGCTCGAATGCGGTATCAGCACCATTAGTGAGATGTATAGAACAGCTGCTGCCGCTATCGAAGATTCGTTTCACTGTAACATCATATGCACAGCAGGTCACGACAGAGCAGGTGGCATTTAGGAGAGATTATTTCCAGGGTGATACTATCCGTATTCTCGTCTTTTGGAGCTCACTGTCGATGTTGTTTATTGAGCACCTCTAAACCTGCGCAGATACCAATGGGGACTACCCAGATCACCCATTTAATTTAAATGGATACCTCCGGAAAGCGCGATTTGCAAAACGCTCTTAGGGTGGTTGAATAACACACACTGGCAATTGATATGCAATTCGGGTTGGATATATGTGCAGTCGTACATCTCAAAAGAGGACGACGTGGAGTATTCTTTGAGGAATCACACCTAGCGGATGGAAGCATCCTGTGACATCTAGATGCCGGAGAGATATATGCATACCTGGATGTACAACGTCACATCCAGAATGGAAAACAAATAAAGGATTCTCTCCGTGGCAAATACAGACACCGATTCTGAAAGATTTGGTCTTCCGAACTTTCAGAGAAGAATAAAGTGTCTGCAACTAATATGCTTGCCGTACTGGTTCTGCTTTACTCCTTTGGATGAGCTACACCAGTTAGGCAGAGATATCCTCAAGATGATGAGTATTTACAGAAGTATCTGTTCTAGATTGTTCGTTTCTTGTATGTATCTCCAACGCAGCCGCGGCTGGTGAAATTTAGGCTATGTCATATCTAGTATTGGAGCATGGGACCCAAGCGATACTTTAAGGTGTAACTATCAATACTAGAGAAGGAAGTTTTGTAGAAAAAAAAATTGCGATTGAAATTTGCGAAAAATTGTGAGCCTCCAAGGTTATTTTTTAAACGATTTGTAAGATATTTGCGAAACATTTTTTTCTAGGATCAGGTGGAAAATATAACGACAGATTTCAAATTTTATCAAAAAATTTGGTTTTCTATAAAGTTACACCGTTTTGAAATTTTATTTTAGATTCATTTATCACTGTGCAAATTTCAAAAAAGGTGCAACTTTGTAAAAAATCAATATTTCTTTATGAAATTTGAAATCTGTCGTTATTTTCCACCTGATTCTGAAAAAAAAAATTTTTTTCACAAATATTTTACAATCGTTTAAAAAAATAACCTTAGAGGCTCACAACATTTTTAATTTTTTTCTGCAAATTTCAGTAGCATTTTTTTCTGCAAAACTTCTTCATTTAGTTTTAATAGTTACTCCCTAAAGTATCGCTCCAATATACTAAGATATGACAGCCTAAATTTCACCAGCCGCCACTGACTCCAACGTCAACGGGGGACGGAGGACTCTGAAGCCTGGAGTGTACACATTGCAGAGTATTACTGATTGTGGCATTTAACATCCACAGGAGATCAGACCCATTCTTGCGATCTATAAAACATCATGAAAATGCATGAGTGGGAGTAGGATTGTTAAAGGCAGCAAAGAGAGCCGCAGATGACATCTGTCTTGCATTTGATGCTAAGAAAGGATACTGGCGAGGTATTGATGTAGAATCAGTCACCGAGCTTCAGCCAAATCGCCTGAAAATACGAATCGAGCTGCTGAACAGGAATATCTGTTTCGACAACACGTCGATAAATTTCAGCATTGTGTCTTCTATAAGAACACAGAGACACTGGGTTTATCTACCACGCCGGCATTCGCTTTTCTAAGGTCAGCCAAGCTTAAATCGAAATACGAGGGATTCAATTTGGCCTATTAGTATGGCATTTTCAACACCTTGGTCTACCGTAGCCGCAAGTAGAGTGTAGAGATTGATATCAACTGCAAGATCGACACCGCGACGCAACCACCTTTTGGTATGTTATTACCTGAGACACTCGCATGGGGTAGATCAAACACCAGTGTGCCCTATTTCCCTTGAGATATTGAGCAACTACTCGTTTTTCGACTCTCAGGTGAATTCAAATCAAAAAGTCTGATGTAGTCCTTCTCGACCATCAAGCCAAGGTGATTGTATGTCATCGAATGTTCTGTCTCTGCCGAGAAAAACATCACCTTGAAGAAAGAGGAAAAGCGAACCAAATATCACGTCTCCGGTACGAGCTCCAAGTGCTGTATCCAGGCTACTTGATCAAGATGGCCGCCCTAATAATCAGTGTACTCAGAAGGTCAAAGCCAACGTTTCTTTCTGAATTGAAAACCATACCAACTTGTCAAAAATCAGTCGAGTGGCTGGCAGACCAAATGCAGAAGGCGGTTATTCTCTCCATCTGCATAAGGCACATAAATCTGGGATCTACAGGCACTGCAGGATGTGGGAAGTGGCTGTAGATAATTTGCTGGCGAGACTCTTGTGAAGTAAATTAACCTAAATTAATTTAGGATTTTAACAAAATCTGTTCATTTTCTAGACTTCACTAAGGCCTTTGATTGTATGTTAAAATCACATCAAATTCCCTAAAATAAATTGTCGTCCTATGGCTTTACACAAAATAGTGTCATGTTATGAAGTCATATCTCAGTAATGGACAACAATATGTCATCTACGATATGTGGCTCCATGATCGAGCGGTAAAGACACTTGCCTCTCACCCTGGGGTCCCGAATTCGACCCCTGATCGAGGAACAAGGATTTTTTCTAAACCAGAAATTGGTCTTAGCGTACTCGGATATTGGGTATGTATCCATTGCCTCTAAATGTGTACCCTCTCTCGACAAGGTATCTTGAGGTACCTTCAGGGATACAGGGGGTTGTATTACCTGTGGTGTTTAATATTTAATAATAATATTAAGTTAACAAGACTTAATGTGAGCATTGAAGTTCCTTGAGTACTTGTCCCAATTCTCTTTTTCATTTATATTAACGATCTACCTCTATCAGTAATTACAAAAATGGTAAATAGTGTTGATGATACTAACCTTACTCAACCGAGATAATCTATTGAGTGAAGTTATCCAAACAGAATGCAAGATTCAAAACTGGTTATTTTTCAAATCAATTAAACTTCAGCACCACCAAAACTGATACTATGATCTTTAGCCTCAGAAATATAGATCAATAAACAACCCAAAGTCTATTAAGTTTCTCGGTGTTTACTTAAATTACATAATGCAATGGTAAAGTCACAATATATATATATATATATATATATATATATATATATATATATATATATATATATATATATATATATATATATATATATATATATATATATATATATATATATATATATATATATATATATATATATATATTATTATTATTATTATTATTATAAACTACTAAAATCCCCTAAGCAGCCCCTCGTTGGGAAACTATGTTTATTATAAACTATTGGGTTTTGTATATTTGTAAATAAAATAAAATGTGAAATTGGAATTGAAAGATTGAAACTTATATTTACCTTTTTTGTTTTACTTATTATTTGTAGTTTATAGTTTATAAAAATAATATCCTCGGCTAGCTCATGAAACTGTCTCAAGTTAGGTTCCCTGGTTCTGGTCACTTTGATTTTATAGTATGAAATTCTTAAATATTGTTGGCAAATGAATGAAAGGCAATTCTCTACCCAAACAAACATATAATTTACACACAAATAAACAATGTTACAAACAGAGAAATACAATTTTGAAATTTACAGACATGAAATTTTTATTATTGCTTGTTTCACCAACCTTAATCGAATTTAAAACGAGAACACCCTGTATAGCGCATTCCTCCTTAGTTCTCGTGGATGTCGCTGCGTGGCTATTTATGCTGTCATCTGACTGGACTGGTTTGTTGTTTTGAAATAATTGTTGACTCTATCGATGCACAAAACACTTTGCTTTTTTAAAAAGAACTATTTCACTTTAAATGCCGATGTGGCATATTTACTTGCACTTTACTTTGTTGGTACACTGTGACACTGGTTGGATTGCTTAAATTACTAACAGGTAAGTTTACATTCTTTAAAACATTTCTTGACAATTAAAATAACTAAAAATAACTTCCAGGAACATGGAACAGGACAATTTTTCTTTTTACTTATTTCCTTTTCATTTCTAACCTCACAAAAACTTTATTTTCCAAACTTTATTATCTAGCAGGCCATGCTTCAAATTTGAGGTTAGGAGTTTTTAACAAAAAGAGAGTAGTACACCCCCTCGGAGCACCATCAAAAACTGTTTCTCTGCTCGAAATCATCCAATTATATGGCTTGATTTCTAATTTACTTGTCAAAATTCAACTTTTAGCCTACTATGTTTCTTGTTAAATTTTTATAAATTTTGTATTTTCTATGTTCCTGTAGCTATGAATGAACCTTATGAAAAATTATTTTGATATTCATTTACAATAAAATTTTCCCCATCTTTTAACATACAATACTCTGGGTTTTAACAAAATTTTTCTACACTCCTAACCTAACTTAATTTACAACCATAAATATAGAAATAATGTTTAATATTTAACTCAGAACATATCTATTTTAACAAATAACATGATTTCAAACCCTACCTAACTTATCCTAATACATTTTAGCTTACACTAATACAATTTTATTCTGATATGACATGTTTTATTCGTAGGTCATGTACCTTCACCAACATTGATGTCTATCCAATTGAATACACATTCTGCTGCCCTAAATTCATTTGTAAAATGTCTATGGGATATTGTCCTTGCACCAGGCTGTTAAAAGTCTTAAGTTTACACAAAATTACAGAAGCTGTGAGTGGTTTTACATCTCACTGTTACCTGAACATTCACATTCCACCTAATTTGATGGCTGGACACTATTTAACTGTTCCAATCTATGTGATCACCCATGACTAGGTAAGTCTTTCACCTTTTCTTACTATACAACACATTTTTGTTGCAAAACAAGACATTAATTTATAAAACGTAGCACTGTTTAATGTTCTTGCCATTACTACCTAATAATCTCAAAGTTATCTGTATAACTTATACTTTTAGACCTAATTTAACAAAATGTTTATACTTTATATACTTTTCAGACTAATGACTGAAGAATTTTACCTCAGCAAGCATTTCCAGGCCTATCTGCGGTTTATAAACATCACTTTTGCAGTTCCGTATCTACCGTACTCTGACTAGTAGATTGTACACAACACAATACTTATACTTTGGTAAGTCTATTACATTTTAACACTATACAGTTTATTTTCACCATGAAACGATGTGTGTTTCATTTTATAGTCTCACTTTTGCTTAAATTTTACCAATTTTACATACTCACTGTCCATGTCCTATCTCCCATAGCCTAAACTTTACCTATTTTACATACTAGTTCTAATAATTTATAATTTTTCATCTTTCTGACTGTCTTTGGTGCTTTTATAACTACAAGTCCTCACACAACATTGGATCAACACTGTCTATTTGGGATCAACAGAGTTGCTGGCTGAAATCTACACTACGACACCAGTTTTATCTATCGTCCATGTCAATTAACAAATTTTTATCTTACAAACATTTATGCTAACCTATTCTAACCTTATATTAAAATTTTATGTTTGCTTTTATACACAATACTACTCCTATTCATTCATCTGCCCACAAAATCTAAGAAAATCATATTTTACTGTTTTCCAAATCATTTATTACTCATATGATGCATAATAATATCTTCCAATCTATAAATTGTCTCTGTATATGGCTTATTAACTCTGTTTCTTTCTAAAATTCATTTTATAAAAGTTTATTTTTACTTTTAATTAATTCCAACTGTTATTTTACTATAAGTCACCCGATTTATGTTATTATATTTTATTTTTACTAAGTTATATACCTAGATAAGTGGATATTGTAACAATATATATATATATATATATATATATATATATATATATATATATATATATATATATATATATATATATATATATATATATATATATATATATATATATATATATATATATATATATATATATATATATATATATATATATATATATATATATATATATATATATATATATATATATATATATATATATATATATATATATATATATATATATATATATATATATATATATATATATATATCACAGTCTAGCTGCAAATATGATCAAATAATAGAGTAATTGCGGACGCAACTTCAAAGAAAACTGTAAAATATAACTTAACGAATTAAAAATTTCGACAGTCCCCTGCACATAATTTATAATGTTTATTATACATCAAAAATAATCGTAACACATACACAAAGAGTGATGAAATCCACCTATATCAGACAAAAAACTGTAACAATCTAGAGAATAATTATTTAAGACAATGCAAAACTAGAGACTGCACTGCATATTAGGGTATTATCCAAACGCTACCAATATTTCTGCAACCAATTTAAAAGTGGCTCCTCCCTAAAAAAAAAGGACCACGCCCTCAACATAAAATTTGTAATTTTGTGTTATTTTTTCATCTTTTCTGTTTGTTCGTTGTTGTAATCGGAATTCCCCACAAAATTTTTTCTAATTATACGCAAGCTATCGGTAAAGTACGATACATTATTATTATATACAAAAATATCTATTGTATTACGTAAAAATAAGTGGAGCTAGACATTCCCGCTCAGGTTCTGTATTCATCATCATTTAACCGTGCCATGTATCCCTGCGCTCAGGTTCGCTGCTGCCGTAGTAGGTCAGCAAGTCATCCCTTAGTTCTCTCGTCCACTTAAAGCGTCCATGTCCATTTCGTATATTGTCATTATTGAGACCTTCCGGTGGGTATCCTCCATTCTGTCTGTGACCCCTATCCGATAGGGGTCGAATGTGAGGAGTCCTTCCTCTGCGTGTCGTTGGAATCGGAGTATTTGGGGTATTACAGTGGTTAGCTCTGATATCCCACGGCCGACATTAGTCAGACAGAGATTCCTTTGTCCATATGACAAATTGGTGTTTGTCTGTCCAGGGTGCACTGCAAGGAGGTTGCCGGTCCTTTGCACCCCTAATAAATTACTATTATTATTATTATTAAAATTTCGGAATATCTCATGCCGGACCGTCCTCCCGTGGCCTCTGACGCCTCGGGAGTCGCACGGGCGCGTTAACTACAGCCACTCCCCACATCCCGCAGGGTTAGCGACTGTAGATACCAGAATCGTGTGCCCTAAGCAGACGGAGAGAACCCAGAATGACCGCCTTCTGCCAGACACTCGACTGATTTTTGGGAGGCCGGTATAATCTTCAGTTCCGAGAGCAGCGTAGGCTTTATCCCTCCGAGTACACCGATTATTAGAATGACCATTCTTACCGAGTAGCCTGGGTAAAGCACTTGGATCTCGTACTGGAGATCGCGATATTTAGTTCGTTTCTCCTCCTTCTTCAAGGTGATGTTTCTCTCCGCAGGTACCGAGAAATCGATGACATACATCACCTTGAGGAGGACTATATCAGGCTTGTTGGCTTGGATTAGCCTGACACTCGGGAACGAGCAGTTCCAGTAAATCCGGCATTTCTCGTTCTCGACAACGGACTCAATATCTCCGGGGATGTAAGGCGGCACTGGTGTCTGGTCTACTCCGTACGATTGCCTTAGATGGTAGTATAGCACTCGTAACGCCGCGTTATGTCGGTGGATGTGGGCCGAAATCGCGATGTTATATGCCATACTCAGTACTACTTTGCCATGCATACACTCCAGGCTCAAGAGTCCTCGGCTCCCCCGTTGACTTGGGAGTTACACACGAGGAACGGACGATCTAGGATGAATACTTCTGTGAATATTCATCATCTTGCGTGCATCTCTGTCTAATTGACACAGCTCATCTACCGTCCACTTTACTACTCCGAAGGAGTAGAGCAGAACTGGAACGGCAAGCATATTAGATGCAGACACCTTGTCTTTCCCGAAAGTTCGGAAGACCAAATCTGTGTGTGTCTGTACTTCCGCGGAGAGAATCCTTTATTTGTGTTACATCCTGGATGTGCCTTTGTTGCACACCCAGATATGTATGCGCATCTTTAGAGAATTGCCCGCATCGTCCTCACTTGAGGTGGACGACTGCACATTTTTGCAACCCGAACTCCATACCAATGGTCCGCGTGTATTCTTCGACTATCCTAAGCGCATTTTATAGTTCGCGCTCTCCGGTGACACAAAGTTTAAGGTCATCCATATAAAATAGATGGGTGACCTTATGCCTTCGGTCGCTGGGTGGTGCTGCTTGATGGTAAGCATCACTATCAGATTTAGAGTATGGTGTTGACGTCTTAATCCGGCTGCTATTCGCCGGATTCTGGGAGTAAAAACTCTATCACTCGTGTTGTATTCCACCACACTATGGATCCGACTGTATCTCGCCCTCGATTTTTTGTACACGCCGTTTGGCTTTCTCGACCCCGTGATTGGTTAACCTCTCACTGGGGACGAGTTGCTTCGCGGTGTTGTACACGGCACAGTTGATTTGCCAGATATTTGCATCTTCTGGAAGTTCCTCTTCGATGACCGCGTCCATTCTAGCCAGGTCTTGCGGCTTTAGCTTAGCCCTGGTGTTAAGGCTAACCATCGTCCTTAAGTCTACATCGGTGAACTCTAAAGGATGTTCCCCATCAGCTGGTAATTGGTGCGGTGGGACTGCGGCTAGCAGTTCTTCCAGCTGACTGGTTGCCCTTACGTAATCTGTCCTGCGCAAGAAGGATACTTGATCTCTCAGGTGTTGTTGAGAGAAGGCGCGATGCTCTGGATGCATTTCGCACCCAAAGTGCATGCAATCACACCATGTATCCCCTTCGCTCAGGTTCGCTCCTCTTGCGGCAGGTCAGCAAGTCATCCCGAAGTTCCCTCGTCTATTTAAATCGTCCGCGTTCAATGCCTTGGTTGTCAACGTTGAGACCATCCGGTAAGGTCCCTCCCACCTGTCTCTGACGCCCATCCGCTTGGGGTCGATTGTGAGGGGCCCTTCTTAGGTTATAGGGAACCCGAGTGGTAAGAGTACCAGGGTGGTTAGCCCTGGTACCCCCGGCCGGCATTTGTCAGGCAGAGTAGCCTCTGCCTGTCCAGGGTGCACCGCGCGGAAGTTGCCGGTTCTTAGCACCCCCTTATTATTATTATTACAATTATTATTATATTATTATTTACTTATTGTTCATTATTATTTGAGTACCTTATCCTTATAAAGTATTAAAAAAACATGAATGAAGATGTTTAAACATTAGTTAATATTAGTGGGTAATAAGGAGAAAATTTTAATATATTTTACAATAAAAAAAATCTGCAATGAATACATATTGTGTCCTCAAAGTTGGATACCTACCTACACTGGTTTAAAAGAGAAATGACAAATTCACGTGTAATCTTCTCTCATTGAGATAGATACCTACCTATCATATTAACTATGAAGAAAGACTTGAAAAACGTACCTCAAAATTCTCATACTGCGTGAATGATAATGCTTAATCAATTTCCCTATGGATTGAAAAGAATTCAATAACTTGGAAATTTTATTCCAGCGTTTAAAAGTTGATGTTTTACCCATTATATATTGCAGTATTAACTTTTTAAACTGCCGGGATTTTAAGCTGTAATCCTAACGATCCCGGCTGCCGGGATTTTAAGATGGATTTAAAAAATCCCGGTTGCCGGGATCCGATCCAGTGCCTTTTAAATATAGGATTAAGCATTTTTTTACATAATTCTTTTTATAGTATATCGGAATTTTTAAACAGTGATTTCACTACAATATAACATTACTATGAATCTGAGGATAAAACTGTGTCACATTGTTCTTTTTAATCTCAATAATTTAGTGTTTATAACTCCTTTAATATTTTTACATATACTGTCAAATAACACAATTATATACAAAATATGATCAAAGAACAATTCTAAAAGTATATACGCATGCAAAGTATATGCGAATTCATATACTTTCTCCAAAGAATATAAAACTTATTAGATGCAATTCAGTTGCAAATGTTTCCAATTCTTTGGTACTCTCAGTATGAACTTTTTAAGTATGTAGCTCATGTAAAATGTAATAAAAATGTATAGAATTTGCATAATAATAGTATTACATTATAGGTTATGTTTAGTTAGTATATAATTATTACATAGTTTGAGTGTATCAAATATTCACGAGTATAGTTTATAAATTTGATTTGTAGCTTGCATGTGACAAACATAACAATAGAGTTGTACTAATTACATGTTTTCTATGAATATTTTTATAATTTTTTTGTATGTTGTGGAGGGGAAAGTTGGAAGCTAAGGGACAATAATAATTGTAGCTAAAGATATACAGCATTTATTTAAAAATATATACACTGAACTGAACTTTGCAAGGAATTAAATATCTTATTGCCTTCCCTCACAAGCCTCGAATCTAAGTATTCCATTAAAAATTCTTTTCAATTTATAGAAAAAGTAAAAAATCTCACAGTTCCTAGTAACGCAAAATTAGTTTAGTTCGACGTAAAAAAGTCTTTTTACGTCAATCCCGTTGCAGACATTATTTAAAATAATAGACAAACTTATAAATAACTCCAATATTGACAGTGACATTAAAAACCAACTAAATTTAATGATTAAAAATTGTACTAACCAAAATTATTTTAAATTTAACGGGGAAATTTATAAATTATTAGACGGATTGCCAATGGGTTCACCCATATCTCCCTTACTAGCAGAAATTTTTTATGTCCGATTTTGAAAATGTACTCTTTAATACAAAAAAACGTTTTAGTTGAAAACATATTTTTCCGGACCCGTTACGTAGATGATGTGTTTTGTATTTGGAAAGGCACGGAAAGGAAGTTAAATAAATTCTTAGGTCTTCTAAATTCACTTAATCAGAAAATTCAATTCACATTAGAAATAGAAAATGACGAGGGTTTAAACTTTTTAGACATTAATATAAAAAATATCAATAATAGCTTAGAGTTTGACATTTATTGTAAACCTACTTGCACAGATACAATAATTCATAGTAAATCTAAACAATCATTGCCAATAAAAATGGCACAATTCCACAGCTACATACATCGTCTATTAACATTTCCATTAAGCGAAGAGAATTTTAAAAAAGAAGTTAACGTAATCAAAGAAATTGCGAGGAACAATGGCTATAAAGAAAACCTAATAGATAAAGTAATAAAAAACAAACAAAAGAAAAATTTACGTAAAGAGTTTTATGCAGCTTCTTCTCAGGAATGCAATAAGAGATATAAATGTATTAATTATAGGCCTAAGATCAGCAATAGAGTTAGTAATAAACTGAATAAACTGGGATGTAGAACAATTTCAGTAAATAAAAATAATTTAGGTAAAATGTAATAATAAAGACAAAAATGAAAAGCTACAAAAAAACAGGAGTCTATAAGTTAAAATGTAGTGACTGTGATGCTATATACATTGGACAAACTGGACGAAATATAAAAATGCGATTCGAGGAACACAGGAAATCTATTGTAAACAATGTATATAGTACGGGCATGTCAACACATTGTATAGAAAACAGTCATTTTATAGATTTAAATAATGTCAAATTACTCCATTCGGAAAAGAAAGGAAAGAAACTTGATATATTAGAATAATTAGAAATAAGTAAGGCTGTTAAAAATAAGAAAAATTTAACGAATAAACAACAAATTTTTACTGGCCACCATATTTTAAATAAAATAATTTAGATTTAAAAAATAAAGTAATATTCAACTTATAAAAACCTACTTTACAATAGTTTTATAGTAGGTACCAGATGTGGTTATATAAGCAATGAACACAAATTTTACTGTTCAGTATTCCCTGTACTTTTGACAAAGGCCTAAAAAGCCGAAACACGTGTAGAGTTTCTAATAAAAAAATTTTTGCAACATTAAAAACCAAATTTCTTTCATATTCATAACTTAAACAGTGCACACAGCCTATCAGTACTAATAAAACTACAAAAAAATACACAAAACGGTACAACCATCTGCTCTCGATGTTTATTGAAAAGCGTGCTTTCAGATTTATTCCTGCTAGACCTTTTAACCTTACAAAAACATTTGCAAAGTATTCACTTTATATTTGTTAAAAAGTATGGGACTGAAAGTGAAAAATCTGGAAACCGGGAAACAGCTGAGAGTTGCAATCTCTCAAATGTTAAATCAAAAATCAAATCAACTACCAGTCCTATTATCCATAGAGTAATTTACAGAGCTATCATTTGTAAAGTCGATCTATTCGTTGAGTAGCATAAGTAAAATACACACTAGTATAATTTGGTCTCACTTCCACTTAGATTACTTGCAGTAACGGCACATATTTTATTCTACTGTGGTAACGGTATCTGTATTAAATACAGAGATTATTAGTTACACCACAGAATGTTACACTATAGCGATCAACAAAAATGTACAGACCTACTCATAACTTTTCATCTCACATAACACATGATAGATAATTTAGTGGTGTGGGTACCGGCAATACAAGTGTCATGAATCACGAGTTCTCACGAACATTTGTTTTTGTATGTATTTAAAATAAACACAAAACGTGTACATAGTACAAACTTTCGAATTCATTCTTTTTTTGCCAGTTATTTCATATTCGTGGTAGGTAATTATATGACGAAAATTTACTAATACGTACTTTGCTCGTAAATAATATATACTTCATTTCATATACTTTTTGCGGACCTAAAAGTATATACAATTTTGCAACATACTTCAGTTTAGTCTGACGCCAAGTAACTAAGTATATACTATTATGATATAAAAGAGGATCATACCCAAAGAATAAGCATATTTATAAATCGTAGGTACTAAATACATACTGTGTTATGTGGGTGTTTGGTGTAGATTCGGAACATACCCTGACAGTTAGGTTGGCAACTAAGTTTTTAAGATAAGGATGTCAGATGGAGTGTCATTTTTGGGTAATGTGTATTTTCTTATAATATAATATAATAAGTGAACCGTTCTCGCTCTATTCCAATATCCCGTCATATTACAGAATTGTTAAAATGTTTTTAATATAAGTAGTATATTTTATTTCAACTCAAATTAATATATTTTAAGTTGTATTTGACTATATCTTATCTCGTTCTGCCTTGACTTGTGTAAAACTCTTTATACACAACACACAGACAATAATGTGTATATATATTAAAAAATCTAACACTATTTATTGCTCTTTTAACTTTTTAAACTTTCACACTCTGGATAACACTAGATTTCAATCTAAATCAATGATAAAAACAAGAGGGTAGTCGGGTACACCAGAGTAATTTTCCGCTCAGTGTAGCTCGTAAAGAGTCGTGTCATGCCCAACCAGGCGTTGTGGATCTATAATTATAATTTAAACTCGGCACACATGCCTTTGATGGAATACAGAAACCTAAAAGTGAATGGTTGCAAGTGACATTTTCAGTGGAATTTAATTTTTTACTATAATTATTGTTCACCATTTATCTGAATATTTCTTTATTTAGATTAATTTATATAAACAAAATGAAACATAAAGAAATTTAGAAGAAGAAAAGCATGATATATTATGTATAGAAAATAAAGTGTACATTGCCGATGTCGTTTTCAATAGATGGATGAGATATTTAGATAACTGTATAGAGGGTGGTTCCGAAAATATAGCATAATATGTTTCATAGTAGAATCTATGAGTTAAAATAAGGGCATTTAGACGTAAGTAACTATATTTGTACAGAGTTGTATATCTGCAGATTAGAATCCTCTGTAAGGGACGGAGCCAAAATTATGTTTTACGACTAAATCAAGAAAACTTTGAAGTAAAGTTTCTGTATTTGGTATACATGATGTAATAGACACAACAATTATTTAGTAAATTTTTCTCCAATGCCTTACAACAGACAACTACTAACAGTCTGCATAACAACTTTTTGGCTTTTCGTTTCATGTTTTTTTTTAAACAGTTGGATAAAACAGTTCAAAATACACGTTTTCTGAAATTTGTATTTACATTATTCATAAATTCACAGTTAACCATAATTTTTTCTGGAACACTTATTGTTGAATAGGTATCTATTGTAAGATATTTACGTGTTTTTCTCGAAAACGTTGCCTCAAAATACAATTCGATTCATAACTGATCGATGAAAATACCAAAACAAGCCATATGACCTGTAAAAAATAAGTAAAAAAAAACGTAATTTAAAATATTATAATTATTATATAGCTATTAAAATGACCAAAAACAAAGAAGTGAACAATTGCAGAATTTTCATGATAGTTTTAAAAATCTTCATTTACATTTTCAAAACGTGTACCTTGAACAGTTCTACCTAATTATTTGAGAAAAAAAAAAGAACAAAAGAAATTTTAGAAAGAATATTCTGGCGGTGCATCCGTAGGAGGCTAATTCATATGTAGATAATTTAGGTTATACTCGTATATGTTATTATTTTGGCCGTCAGAATCTTCTTTCGATTTTTACTGTTATCTTGAAAAAGGGAGGCTATTTTTGTGACTTCGGCTGATCTGATGTGATTCCTAGAATTGTATAACATAGAGACAGAAAAACACCTGTCTATCCAGTTCGTAGCCATCAATATCCACTGATTTAAACAGTCCATAAAAAACACAAAAAATTAAGAAGTCCCAGTAATAACAATTTTAGGATATGTCTTATTCTTGATTTATAATTTTTTTTGTGAATTAGTTTGAGTTTTTTATTTATCGATGGATAGAAATGCATTTTTATAAGTGTTCCAGAGCTCCAGAGCTGACACTAGAAGTCGCCACTGATTAATATAGAAATATATTTTGCACACCTACATCCAAGGTATATTTAAGAAAAGAAGGAGCATTTATGAACATATTTGTTCTTGATCCTTGGACAAAGAGAGTAGATGAAAATTTTCGACATATTTAATACCATAAATCTTGTTGCTCTAACGATTTCTCAATTATCGACATGAACAAATTACGAACAAAATAAATATCCGATAAGTTTTCTACCGTCGGTCGCAACTACTCTGGTGAAAACTGCTAAGAAGCAAGATAGGCTCCTAAATAGAATTTTCTGTAAGGAAATATCAGTTTAAAGATATGAAATGACTATTTCAACAACTACTTGTAATCCGGCCAGCACATAACTTTTTGTTTTTTTTAACAAATGCTGTCAATGTTCAGATAACATTTTTGAGAAATTATTTAACTAAATATTCTCAAACGTCCTATATGTTTCGCTTCAGTTAAATACAATAATTGAAGGCAAAATAACCATTTTACTGATGAATTTTATATAAAAAAGAGCTCATTCTATCATACTGATAAAATCATTTTAAACTAAATGCTACTGTTAACAAATAATAACAAATATTTTGATAATAAATAATTTATTTTAAATTATATATGTAAGTTAACTAATTCAGTGTCGCATAGATGCAATAGTCATCAATATCATCAACATTTTCAAAAGTATTTTAAAAATTACCTCAAAAATAGAAACGGTAATTAACTCAAACTCAGGATGAAGCTCCAACAACCGATTTAGTTCTTGACGATATTACCTGATCAATTTTCTATACAAATATGAATCAACCAGATGACGATGAAACCTAGTAACAACCAACCCCGTTTTCCTCTGCTGACGTGTGATTTTAGTATTTCTTTTAAACATTATATAAAAGTTATGTTATGAATTATGATTTCATGTAGGTAACTAGTTGGGTACTTCATGTAAAATAATTGACAAAGTTTACCAAGTAAGATTCGTGTCATAACTGATCGATAAAAATTCGAAAACAAGCCAGATGGTCTGCAAAGTATAAATAAAAAAACATATTTTAAAATACTATAATTACGTAGCTATTAAAATTACCAAAGGCAAAGAAGTGAATGAACTCAAAATTTATGACAGTTTTAAAAATCTTCATTTCTATATGTTATACATATGCATTCTAAGTTCAGATTATAATCTGTTATGAAGACGAAAAATTACTAAAAGTGCACTACAATGTAATATATCCTAAAATATTCAGAATATTGAAATGGGCGTAATACGGGGTACTTATATTAGGTCTCCTGAAATGCAGAACGCTTATTTCGAGTTTGAAACTTTAAGATAAAATAACAAGGAAATGAATTTTTTTGTCAGTGTGTACCTTGCACGTTATTAAATAATCGTGCTATGTTTTTGAATCAACAAAAATATATTTATGGTTGTACATTCAAATAATATAAAAATATCTTTTTTTAATACATACACAATGCTAAAGGCAAATATTGGAAAAATACTTTGTTTGGTTTATTTTAAATTTTGCAAACTGCATTTTTAATATATACAGGGTGTAACTTAAGTACGTTAAAGTATTTCAGAATGGTATTCTTTATTCAATTTTAAGAAAATGTGTTCATACAAACGATTATTTTTTATATTGTCATTATTAGTGCAACTTATTAAACCACATTTTTGATATGCAATACATTTATTTAGATAGGACGCCTAAGATGTGACTGTATCACCCTCTACAATTAACCATTGGCGGAGATATGGGTAAACAGTACCATAAATTTGATAACAAAATAGTAACGCTCTGTAGAAAATTAAAAGCGATCACATCTTATGATAAGTCAGTCAATTATAGGCAATAATTGCATCCTCAATTTTTTTATTATCTCTCTTAGTTTCACAGCACCTTTTTTTCAGTTTATTCTACCGTTATTGCAAAAATAACAATTTTATTAAACTAACCAGACTTTTGGTTTTGCTTTTGTCGTCTTGATGTAAACATGTATCGAAATTTGAGGACTTAAAATGTGATTGTACGGCTGTCGTGTGTACTGTATTCAAGTAAATTAAGTGCCGACTAATATAACTCATTGTAAATAACAGCAAAAATCTAGAAAACATACACGAAATAGAAACAACGAATTCTCATATGTGACTTTTATGTGTGACCTTATTTTCATGTTCAGTGTCTGTAATATTCCACTAGGTGTGCTTGATAAGAAATTATTTCGTTTAGCAAGCATGTACCATCGTGGGAACTGCCAAAAAGGACGACTGCAAAATGAACTCTCATTCGGAAAGCGATCTAAACAAAAATTAGTGACATTAAAAGAAAATATCTGATGTGACCAGCACATAACTTTCTTATACTAGTATATATCATCCAGTTCTAAAATATCTGATGTGGCCAGCATATAACTTTCTTCTATCAGTATATATAATCCCGATCTAAAAAAAATCATTTAATTAATTCTTCCTTTACCTCAATTAAATTTTAAAGAGCACTTTGAAACGTTTCATTAAAATTTTTAAATAAATAATTATCGGTGTCATTTGATACTGTCAATAATAATTCATGTCATATATTTTAATAATTTCTTCTTATCGACATTGACATTTTTGTAACTAAATTAGACGGTTCAAATGTCAAACTGTTAAATTTATCCTAACCCCATTTTATGAGGTCAAATGTGTAAAAAATTTTAGTTTACATCAGCTCTATTTAAGTACTTGGAAAATATATTTTATTGGTTTGATATGGTAGACATGGTTTATAATCTTCATCAAGAATATAGTTTTTTTGTAAAAGCAAATACAAACAAGTTTGGGCCCCGTAGACCTTTTTTCAGCTGTCCAATTTTGCTCATCGCCGAATTTTTCGTTGTCTTTGGCCTTTAGAACATATGTACCATATTTGAAAGCTTTACCTCAAAAACTGTGGATGATATCGCGATACTATAAACATGCGGAGATTTTTTTTTCATAAAGTTATGTTTTTTCATTATAATTTGTCGAGATTCGTCCAGAAACGCAATAACATTTTTTTATTTTTTTCCCGAAATTATACCTTTCTTTTTCTTTCATTCATTATATCTCTTCTGGTGGTACCATATTTACCAAATTTAATGTGTCACCTAAAATTTTGTTGACAATCACTGCCAAATTTGGGAAGTCTCCCATTAGTATTTTTTGGGTTATCGCGGATACACGCACGCACGCACGAACGCACGCACGCACGCACGCACACACAGACATCATTCGGAAAGTAGTCAGAATGGATTCAGGAGGTTTCAAAATGTATATATCAATCAAAATTTCGAAGTAAAAAAAAATCGCGATTACTATACTTCCCTATATCAGGTATAAGAAAGTAAAAAAATATATGGATAACGGTAGACGAAATATCGGACACAACAGGCAATCATGTGATAATTGTGATAGTACGAATTTTAGATTCTAGTAGACCGTTGCCTGAATTTTTACTTGCTAATTAAAAAGTTGAAGCCGTAATATCGTTGAAAGCAATAGATATTACTACACTCTATTCACTTAAACTTTGCAGTGTTGGGTTGGACTTAAGTGAGTAAAACTTCCAATTACGATCGATGCTTATGAAATTAAATAAACATGAAAATGAACCGCTATAGGAACTTTGCACTTGTGTATATCTGCCTGCCGTCTGCACCAAGAATCAACGAGCATTTTGTTCTTTATCCTAACTAACTGCAAAGTTAAAGTGAACAGAGTACAGTTCATAAGTATTAATGCTAGTGACTGATGCAGCACGGTTGGCCAGTTGTTAAAACCTGTCTTTCCATATTTTAATACATATAACATGTATGGGGGTCCACGCCCTACATTTATCTTTCCTACACTCATAAACGGGCGATTCTGGGACAAATTTTCAATTTACAAGTGACTGATACCATGGTAGGCGTAGCCCGTTTAATCGTGTTTTAATATAACGAGCATCCAACTTGTACCGAAGTGATTTTTTTCGTTACCAATTCTCTTTTGTAGTAAGACCTAATTGCGTATATCCGGACTTCATTAGTAGGTTCAGCACGAGTAAGGTTTTTCTTTAGAACTGCGAAAAGAACCTTACCGTGCCGCGAGCAGTAAGACATGAATCGTTCTGTTTAGCACGAGTAAGATTTTTCTCTAGAACTGTGAAAAGAGCCTCACCGTGCCGTGTAAAATAATGCACTAACCGTTCTGTTCAGCACGAGTAAGGTTTTTCTCTAGAACTGTGAAAAGAATCTCACCATGCCGCGGGGCGTATTATAGTAATCATGTCATTTGATATTTTATTAGCTAGAGACATAAGTCGCTGATCTACAGATATAGCACATCCGCGAGTAGCAAGTCATATATACCGTCTGTCCCTGGATTGACATCCTCCCGTTATGGCACGCCTGCACTTCGTAATCACTAGTGCATGGATATTTCGACACCGCCCGTCTGCCGTAATTCCGCCTTAAGCACTAGTGACCATAGAGTCACTACCGCTTGCCGTAGACATCAGTAACAGTAAATTGCTTTCATAACTGTTTGTAGTAATTATTTGAACTAATATTTACATTTCTTAATAAAGTTGTATGTGTATTTGTCTTTTCTTCTGTGAAATCAATCATAAAAAAAATAGAATAAGTACAGTTTAAATTCTGACTGTTATTTAAAGGCAAAAGTATAAATAATAAATTTTGTTTGAACACCGAGAATCATTTTCGGCAGGTAAAGTGAGGTTGTCCATTGCTACGCAAACGACAACCACACAAACAGACCGCCTGGCATTCCGTTTACTCACTGCACTATGCAATGGAGAGAAAAAAATATTCATAGAATTATTAAATAATGGGTACTTAGGTCGCTAGAAAATTTTTATTATAATTTTTCAAAATATTGTCCGTCATGTTCAATACATGCATATAAATCACTGATTAAAAATATCTGCCTACTTTTTGTTCGAGATCTAGCCACATGCTTCATCTATCAACACTTTCAAACCAGAAGATTCTAAAAATACCTGTGTAGCAGCAGCTCGATGTGCTGGTGCATTTTAGTTGTGGTTGAGGTGCCAATGTTAAAGCAAGGAAGAGGTCGAATATGTTAGAGGGTCTCAAGTTAATTTGGAAGACAAACTTCTGTTGCTCTGGTGCATTGATCTTTCTCTATCTGTCTATATATAATATGTGGATTTTTTTTAATAAGTTTTCCTACAGTGGTAATGTTTTTCAGAACAATAACTTCAGACGGCCGCCCTGTGTGCAGATCAAAATCAAAATACATTCTTCTGCAGTTAACCCACGTTTACAGTTGTAGAAAAAAATCGCACTGTAGTCACATTGTGACAACTCAACCATTGTTATACATTAACCAATGCACAGTATAGTTAATACTTAAGACCCTGCCTTGATGCAGTCTGTTACAGACTATACCCCCTCACCACTTACTAGTGTATTGCATTGTTGTCTACCTCTATTTATTTTCGCGTATCCCAAAAATTTCCTAGTGATCTACGTACCTACACAACAATAAACTGTTACTAATATTAAGTAAAATATTTTATTCAAAATTGAAGTAAATATGAATCAATCGATTTTTGTTTAATATATTCATTTTCCCATTGTTGAAAGTACAATATCTCATTTTCTATTCTGATTTGATGCTTTCACTCTTACAGTCATTTTTATGTTCCGATAATTTTGAAACGGATACAGTAGCTTTAATCCACACGGATTATTCTTCCATTTAACCGCATCCCACCGGAAATTCTGCGGCCTCGCACTAACCCTAAACTTACAAACTAATGATAGATAAACTTGTACTCTAATTGTGAATTAAGAGATTTGCAAAAATTAAATAACATTTTCTGTATAATAGAAAAGAATAAAAAACAACATGTATATAATGAGATAAATAGAGAAAAAAAGTGGTAAGATTTATATAAAATTATATAGAAAGTACTATAATATGTAAATTATAAATAATACCAAATTATTAATTATTTATGATATTTTTCCCATAAATACAGTTTGAATTTTTGACGAAAGGAGTGGATGTAATCGAAAAATACATGCATTGTCAGTTATTTACATATATGCTGACTCATGTCTGACACCACTGAATTACCACGGAATTTGGGCCAGTCTAGTAATAATTAATATGAAAAATAAATATATACGCTGGACGACCTGCCGCTTCCGCTCTGGTTTCTCTTCAACACGAATAAATCTTTCGTCTTTGAGTGATTCCGTAATCTCAACCTCCAAGTGACTATGCGCTTATTTCTGAAAATTCTAGGGAAATCCATCCTCTAAGACGGAACAGTTTTATTGTCTTGGTAACTCTTGCAATAAGACTTTGCAGGGATAAAGAGGAAAACAAACAGACCCAAGACAGTCTCCCGTATTCGGGGGTCCAGCTTTCTTACATCAATTTTTGTTGCCTTTTCAGCATACTTTCCAAAACAGTTGCTCACAATGGTCCAGCACTATTCAAAGACCCTGAGTGGCTCTCAGAGTCCACCTCTATAAAAGAAGTATTCAGATGTGGTCGATTCCGATCCCTCTGATGCAGATCATCCTTTTAGAAAGGAAATAGTAGATTTCCTTCGTGCACATAACCCTTTTCTGAGCAAGATGTGTGGCATAAAAGAGGTTTTGACTGCACGTTGCGGTGAAATCGTGACATTGCTTGAGATTGCGACTCAGGTTGGAAAGGAACAAGCCATCGACGCTAAATTGGAGATCTTAACTAGTAGAATTGACGATCTGTCACAACAAGTTGCTGCTCCGTGACAACAAAATCTCCGATCGTATTCGGCTATGGCTGCTAAGCCACCGGCCATTAAATCTGTGATGATTCCAGCTAGCAAGATGGTTAACCCGTCCAAAACCTCGGCCATTCGGTCTACCCTACTACTGAAAACGCGTCGCTTAAAACCAGCGACGACAATAAGAAAGTTCATCTCTCTGAGCTACATCTTACACGTTTAGGACTCAAAATCGATAAATTGGTCCGGATTTCCAACGATGGCCTAAAGATCGAGTCCACGGCCTCGGAGCTGCAAGATCTCTACGACAAAGTTCTAACAGCCAAACTCGTAGGCAAGATAAACCCCCAGGCTCGACCTTTATGGAGTGGATGCTTAACTTAACTCGTACTAGGGAAGTGAAGCAATTGTCGGCCAGAACTTTGACTCGGACAAGGCTCGGGGACTGGATGTCATCAAGACGGTGGGGAAGTTCGGTCCAAAGGATCAAAATTTCTCACAATGGGTCCTCGAAATCGACCCTACTATTCCCTATTGGTAAAAGGCAGACTCTACATTCAATTCGCCTCATGCAGGGTCGAAGTCCATGTACGCATTTTTAGGTGCTTTAAGTGTCAAAAATTTGGCCATGCGCAGAAGGACTGCCACAGTGCTCACCTGCGAAAAGTGTGCCAAAAAACATGACATTAAAGAATGTCGTAAGTCCGACACTGCCTATAAATGTTCCAATTGTTCCTATGTGAGTTTCAAAGAGTGTAAGCACGTGGCTTCTTCGAAATCGTGCCCGTTCTACATTAAGAAGATCGATTTTCTCGCTAATATTGACTATACCCAGTAGAAATCACTATATAAATTTTGGGAGTATAAATCTTCAAGGTGTACGAACTCCTACTTCCGGGCTTAGGATTGTCATTGATCAGAGAGGTCTGGACGTAGTCCTGGTATAGGAGCCCTATACTTCTAACCAATCATTTGTCAGAAAAATTCCACCATCTCGACACAACAAATTCGATTTATGCCACCCGAAAAATTCTATTCGACCATAGTTGTTTGAACAAAATTGTAAAAAAGCACTATTTGTAATTAGTCTTAGAACCAATCGTCTACAATTTACTATTTAAATCGGGTGCTACAATTCGGCAGTAAATCGTTTAAACCGATATTTCATGTAAACAGTTGATTCTAAAGCCAGTTGTTAAAAAAACTATCTTTTTTGTATATTTTATTAATGGCTTACTGAAATGTTTTCTTAAAATGTTTTTTAACCGCCTCCCAAGGCATTGAAGTAACCCTTTGAAAAGTTAGAATTTGTGTTAGGACAAAGGAGAGTCGAGACCCTACAGTTTATTGAACAGAGAAAAACTACCTACTTTGACAAATTTTGCACAATTTTGTGGAACAAGGTTTTGTTGCATTATTTTAAACAATTATAAAATTTCAAAGCAAAGCATGATACATTTTTAGATATTTTTATTGTGCATAATAAGGCATCTGCACGTGAAGTCATATTCTTCAAGGTCGTTGCGTGGAGGATAAATAAATAACAAATCATAACCTCATTTCAGTTGCTTAACATAATATCAAAAATATTAAATAATTTTTATCTCCTTACATTTTTAATTAAAGGCCAAGTTTCTGGGTTGTGGAAATAACGGGGCAAGATACAGTGGAAGTTTTGACAGAATTTCATCAGTCCTTGATAATCACAAACAATATAATCAATTAGCGTGTGATAGATGAATGGCTTGGATACATTAGTCTAAGCAATAGCGTGCAAATTCGACGATGAAAGGTTACCGTCTGCCAGTCGGTAATCAAAGAGACCATATGAGTACCATATTTTTTCTCTTTTGAAATTTTTGGTATGGCGGCCGGCCACGGAGTGCGGAACTTTTTTTTTTTTTGATCAAATGGTTACCCATATTTGTCCACATAGGTGGTTAGTATATGTACTCCACATACCCCAATTATACTGGCAGACGAACCTAGCTCAAAATTTTTGTTTTGGTGTGTACAGAACTGTACTATAGTGGTGGACATTTCTATAGGTCGGTTTTTGAGCAATTTGCCATCAAAGTGGCGAAAAATGGATCAAAATTTGAAATGTTGATAAAAAAATAGTTGAAATTAAAAAAAACATCTGCTTATGGTTCACAATGCACTAAAAAACCCTAACCTTGGCTGGCAGACATTTTTACCAAATTTAGGGTCCCAAACCACCCCTTAAAGGATTAAAAGAGCTCATATTTTTCCTATTTTCTACTGTAAAACGAAAAACTGAAAAAAAAATTTCAACCTTTTAGGGGTGGTTTGGGGGTTAAATTTGGCAAAACTATATGCCAGCCAAGGTTAGGGTTTTTTAGTGCCTTGTGAACCATAAGCTGGTTGGGCAGACGTTTTTTTTTTAATTTCAACTATTTTTTTATCAACATTTTAAATTATGATCAATTTTTCGCCACTTTGATGCCAAATTGTTCAAAAACCGACAGATAGAAATGTCTGTCACTATAATACAGTACTGTACACACCAAAACAAACATTCTGAGCTAGGTTTGGTTTGGTAACTAAAAATTTTTTTTTCAATTTCCGGCTACCGCGCGCCGACCGGAAGTTTTGTCTGCCAGCGTAATTGGGGTATTTGGAGTACATATAGTAACTACCTATGCGGACAAATATCGGTAATCATTTGTTCAATCAAAACAATGTTCCCCTCCTTCGTATCCGGCTGCCATACCAAACATTTCAAAAGAGAAGAAAAGTATGGTACTCATATGGTGGGTAGAATATGCTCGAAACATTTTTTTTCAGGTAGATAATAACTTGCATTATTAACAGCGATATTGACAGTTGAAATAAAGAAAATTTATTAAAATTGTTTTATACGAAATACTAAATATTTTCAGGTACATTTCCAAAGTTAGAAGATCGAAATAACTGTTACTGGATTCCGTCATTAAATATGGGTTATAATTCTATATTTAGTATATAATAGATAATGAACGATATCTGGACATATCGTTTTGGGGAAATGCTCAATATTGCTACTACATTGCTTAATGTCTATAATGTACGGATCTACTTAATGCAATTTTTGTCCATATCTAGCAGCACTTTCATTGTCTAAGGTGTAATAATAATCACTGTACATGAAAAAAATCAGAACCAAATTTTTTTACACAACAGATATAGAAATACGTTCACAATAAGATATTACAACCACTCACCAAACTATTATATTGTACTAAATACTAAATAGAATTTGAGGTTAAAGCCTCTGCTTTTGTTTTACCTCCAAACAAGTTAGCCACGCCCATACAATCATGTGCCGCAGATGTTCTATACTTGTACATTTTATTGCATTTATTACCATTAGTTTTAAGCAACTGTTTAAAGGGTTTGCACAAATTGTGTAACATAAATATTGAGTTTTTAAATGTTTGTGAAATTCCAAGTTCCAGCTTATGTATTTACTTTCGTTGAACAATAATAATAACCTAAGTCTGCTACTTTATTTAATTTTTAATTAAATAAAGTGATAGGATTGCGACTATGTACATTTAGGTATAACTTTTAGTATTTATTACTATATGTGAATATATCTCACCTCTCTATTGGAATTCCTTGGCATTTTATTATATTTTTACTAATATAGTTTTCTGTGTCGGAGCATTTTTTTCAATTTATCTATTGAGATTGATTGTTGATGGATTGAGATAATTTATAACTCGCTAGTACTGTACTCACATAGAGACAAGACATAACTGAAATTCTTACTGTTGACATTGATCAGAAATGAGTCTACGGATGGTGTTCACGACGGCCGGCCTCAAGAAAGATTTGGTTTCATTATATAAAAATCCTTTACGTAAGTGGGCAATCGCAATAGAGCTTAAGCAGTTCTTCGTATTATACAAGGTTTATAAATCGTTATTCATCAAGATTGACATTTAGAAATTGTGAAAAACTAAAGACTTGTTCTCTGAAAAAAAACTGGAAACATTGTGTTATTTAATTTAAGATAGCAGTTTTTTGTAAATATGTTTTACAAGTAAAGAGGTTTAGATGCATAAGAAATCTTTTTTAAAAATTTCATACAAACTGTAGAACTTTGTTCCACAAGTGAAGTAAAATTAATGTAATCGCATAATCCAAATTTGTAAATAATTCAATCGTGCTTAAAATTTCAATCGATGTCAATGTATCAATTGTACAAGATAATTACTATAAAAATATATTATTTATTTACCGGCTCGGTGGAGTAGTTGGCTAGAGCGTGCGATGGCAAGTGTGACTAGATAATCTCTCCATTGTAGCTGCGAGTTCGAATCCCGCCACCGGCACTGGCAATTTTGGTGGGAATCATGATATAAATACACTGATATGTCAATGCGCATAGAGGCGTGGCTTTCGATCCTAAAAGTGAAGTCTGTAGAGAGAAAATACCGAAGTTTCGTAATCGATTTAAGACGTTCAACATTTAATACTAATTTTAAATAATACAGGCAATTTAATATATAAATTTATATTTGAAATATTTATGTTGTACAAATATCGAAATATTTCAACTGAATTTGCTTGCAAACATAACCTCATAGTTTACCTACGTATAGCCGAAGAGATCTTTTAGCAGTTTTAACCGCGATTTTCACAGGAAATTGTGCTGTGGTGAAGAAAATTGAAGATTTGCAACTTCTTGCTGCCTCCATAATGCTAGTACCGTAAAATGGGATCGATAGTTTTCAAAAATCAGTGTTGAATTTAGAAAACAACATTACACACACTAATATAACAAATAGTGTAAAATACTTATCTTGTCAATGACATTAAATGATCATATTTTCAGGAAGATTGAAAATTGTGAATATGTATCTTTTATTCTTTTTTTGGTTGTGTCTCTATTGACTTTCCGATTTTTTGTGTTCCTTATTGCATTCTGCAATACCTCTGAGTCATATTTGGCGAAAAAGCTCCAAAATTATTTTTTTGTTCCCCTAAAATTTATTTCGGAATTTATTTATAAAAATGTTTCAAATTTTATCCACGAAAAAGCTCTGAAAATTAGTTTTTTTTCTAGTAAAATTTATTTCGGAATCTATTTATAAAAATTTTTCAAATTCCTTTATAGTATAATCAAAAGAAACTATTTCAAGTTTTATTGCAAATGTTGTTTGTTTGAAAAAATTGAAACAGAATGCTAAATAAAGTTTTTCGACCTACCTGTTTGTTAGTGAAAACACCACTCTTTACACAACGGCTTGAGCAAAACTAAATCGTTCCCAGTAATAAAACAAATGAATAGTATAGGCTGTTAGAAACCTAAGCACAGATAATATTTTTATCGAAAAAAAAAGTGTTTATTGTCCCAGCCACTATTAATACTCCTTTTATATATATAAATATAAATATTTTTAATTTTTAAACAGGGACTGCAGTCATGTGACAGGTAATAAAAGAAAAACTCTTTTTTTTCTGTTCAAGCTTTCAAAACCTTTATTGTTTCTTCATCAGGAACTCTACAATAAATTATAATTAATTATACTAAGTTATGAAAAAAGTAAAAAGTGCTTACGAAAGTGAGGTTAAAGTTAAAGATGTATTCATTGAAAACTACAAATTCTTGATGAATTGTAGAAAAAAAAAAATACTAATAATTGATTGTTGGTAATGTACTACCACTACTGTGTAAAATTAACAACATTATGAATGGATGACTACGGATCCATATTCATTTAAATTCTTAGAATTATAATAGACATCATGGATATTTTTATGAAGTAAAAAACTTTCTTTTATTACCTCTCACAGGACTGCAATCCCCGTTTAAAAATTAAAAATATTTGTTTTTAACATATATAGTCGTCTAATTTCCCTCTCTGAACTTATAGATAGTTATGGGGTTTTATCAAGAGATTCACAATCGTACTATACGGGTACCACAGAGGAAACTCAAGATAGTGGCAAATATTAACAAGTTGGCATCGTTGAGAAATCACAGAACTTTCTTGATGAATTGTAGAAGAAATCACCTAATACCACTGCACATCCACAATGGGTTAAAAGAAGTTATTAACCTCACTGGAACAGCTACAGGGAGGACACTTCATTCCACATTGAACTTTAACAACAGGATAAGAACAAATATTCCTAATCTAGAAATTAAGGTCACGCATGATAGTATTGATAGTTCGGAAAAATCGCTTACTAAAACCAAAAATGAACTCATTAGGTTATTACCTTATTACATAATTGTTGATTTCTTTAGAAAACAATCTATTCGCTATAACAGACAAATTTTCCAAACTAAAAATACTAACATTAATAAATATAATAGATTAAAACAGACTATATTATCAAAAATTAAAACTCCAGAACATTGGATAAAAAATCTTACCAACACAGAGATCCCACATGAGGTGTCCCAATTTCTTGCTTTAGGTCCAAAATTCAGTATAACAACAAATAAAATAAATGTAGATGAAAGGAACTTAATCTTAGCACAAACTACTAACTTAATAACAAACTGCTTAAAAAGAGATCCAAAGAATAATGATGTAATTTATAAAAGTTACATTAAATGTAAAAAATTTCTCAAAGACAATCCAGAACTAAAAGTCATTCAGTCTGATAAAATGAAAGTCACTACTATTATTACCACTGAACAATATCACACACTTTCGACAGAAATTTTGGCTGATAATAATTATTATGAAATACTAAATAGAGACAAAACTAGTACAATTCAGCAAAAATCAAATAAAATCATCTCACAATAGGAAAAAAGAAAATGATTACACCTCAAGATGGTACTAAGTATAGATTACATAATGGCACTATTAACAAATTATATTGATTACCTAAAATCCATAAATCAATTTTAACTTTACGTTCTATCATTTCTGGTGTTAATAGCCCTATGTATAGTACAAAACAATATGAATTAATGGGTACACGCCCGCATAAAGAATGCAAGGTGGGAAAATGCAAAATTGCAAATGGAAGAAGACAGCAAACCGTGGACACGTATTTTTGACTAATTGGTCTTCATCAGCACGGTGTAGCTAGTTAAGATGATGGACAAAACTCAAAAAAGACACTAAAGGAAAACAGAAAGCTAGTCGCACCTTTGTAGCTTCCACTTGGATGGCTCAATATGAGATCATCGATCAAGTAACGCACACGCGGGGAACTATAGCAACCTGCGTGGGATTCCAGACCCAGGAGAATATATAGGAACAGAAATGCGGGTTTAAATTCTTCTTCTATTTGCAATTTTGCATTTTCTCACCTTGCGTGTACCCATTAATTCATATGATTTTGTACTATAATGTATTGAAACTTCGCGACGAAATCTTCCATTTTCTTCTTTATATTCCTGGGTCGGAAAATCCACGCAGGCAGCTTTAGTTGCCTCCGTGGCGATGTTGGTCGGTCCCAAATCCTGGGAGCTCCCAATTGAAGCTACAAATGTGGCCTGGCTACTTGTCAGTGGTTTTTCCATTTGTTTCGTCTTCTAACAAGTTGAGCCTATCTTTTCAACTTTTCTCCAGCGTACTGAGGAGTACCGTAAGGTCGAAACACGTGTCACGCACTTTATGTTAATAAAACAGTCACAGTTTGTGGCCAACTAGGGAAAATAAGATAATCTCTGTTATTTTTAACCGATTTTAAATTTCAAAAAAAATTTCAAAAAACGCGACAATACAGAACTTCAACCTTTAATAGAGTATCGAGAAAACGTTGGGGTTGCCATTTCCATACGTCAAAATATGTGTAAAAGTTGACATTTAATCACATACATACGTTCTCAAAATTTCAAATCGATACCCTCAAAAATAAAAAAATAGTGGTGTACATGACTGCTGGGTCACCCGCATAATGTGCTTCTATCCTAGAAGCGTCGATTCGTAGCAATTAATTAATTTTGAAAAAAATAGGCTCATGTTGTTTTTAAGATAACCGATTCAATTATGTGTATGACTTAGCTCCCAGATCGTGAACACTACTGTCATACCCACACCCCCTGTAGCCTAAATGTCCACAGTAGTGAGAATTTAAAGTTCTAACTGTCTCAGAGACAAAGCTTTATTTGCGC
Organism: Rhamnusium bicolor; assembly: GCA_029963845.1. Lineage (NCBI taxonomy): Eukaryota > Metazoa > Arthropoda > Insecta > Coleoptera > Cerambycidae > Rhamnusium > Rhamnusium bicolor. The sequence goes on along the minus strand of JANEYF010000364.1, from coordinate 36,068 downwards.
CTATGCAGTGACCAAATATCTAATTATTTTAGCTGAACAAAAATCCCGACCCCTTCGCCATTTTCTATCAAATTCACAGGTAATGAAAGAATTAAATACTTGTATTCAGTTTATCGCACCTAATAGCAGGATATAATTTTTCTAAATAAAATTGCAATTAATATTGTACAAGAAAAAACACGAGAACTGAGAATCCTCGCGATTCTGATTTTTTGCAGAACCGATATAAACAATAACTATAAAATTTATAAGAAGAGGTTAAGTACAATGCTTAATTAATATTGAAATGTACATATAACAGGAGAATTTAAAGTGAAAATGACATTAGCATTCCTTTAGAATACAGGTTGTTCTGAAAGTAATTTCCCAAATTTCGATAGAACACCTCAAAATAACATCAATTTGTTATATATAATCTTTGATATGAATTTAGTGTGTGAATGATGCAAACAGAAATGTCATATTTGTCGTCTTTTTTATGGGCATCAAAGTTGAGAAACATTTTGTGATATTGAAATTAACTAACGATTTATTTTCAAATTTAATGCCTGTACTTTTGACCCCTGTTGGATAACGGTGAGATATGAAAAAAGTAAAGAAAGAGAGCATATTTGTTCAAAAAAGATATCCCTAATTTTGTGTTGTCAAGAATCCAGCAGCGTTACTGAGACAGAAGTAATAGGTAAAAAATCGAACCTTACCGCTAAAAAAATAAACACCCTGTACATGAATACCAGTATAACGATGTTATTTCATACACTCACCTAAAATTTTAAAAGTACTCGAGATTTCGAAAATATGATTCTATAGCGACATATTTGACTGGTTGTTATTACTCAGAAACAGGTAGATTTTCAGTTTTCAACAAAAGTTTATGTTACAAACTGTTGTAACTTTGAGGTGTTCTATGTATTTCAGACGTTTGGCAGATACTTTCGGGACACTGTAAACAAAATTACTAAATAAAATAACTTGTCATAGAACTTGTGTAAACACGCTTTTAATTTGAATGACGAAAAACACCAAACCACTTTATGAGTTACTCCACTAATGACGTTAAGCTCTAATTACATTTATTAATTGTGCGTTTTCCACTGTAGTCTGTAGTCCTTTGTTTTTAAGACACAAATGTTTTGAATTCTCAGCGATTACTTTAAGGCAGTTTTGTTCAATTATATTTAGGCATTTGGTATATTATATATTAGCCATGATGCGTACGTCTATGAGGCAAAATAATTTTGTAGAATTTTACTCTTTTATTATGTAGTTAAGTTGGTTATTAACATTTTCTAGATGTTCTCTACAGTAGTTTTGTGTTTGTACAAATAAATGCTTGAATAAATTTTGTGCAAAAAATACAGATGTACATATTTGAGCTGCCCGCATTGAAACATAGGTATTGCTGGATAAAAAAAGATCTCGTCTAATTAAATCTTTTATTTTGGTAGGTATAGAGTACCAGATAAGTACCTGCTGCTTGTTGAATGGGTATAGAATTTTATTGGAAAGTTGTCTCGATAAAGTGCACTTGCAGGAATATTGGAATACTGTGTTTAATATAATAACAGGGTATGAAATAAAACACAAAAGTAAAAATCTGCAAGCTGGAAACTTCAAGTAATCCACATCTGACAACGAGCGAGGGGCATAGCCTGAGGCAGGGCGTGTCTTGGGGCTGTGATTGGGTACAGGATCGATGCCGATAGGCGGAGACTATCGTTGTTTGCCGTGGGGATTTCAACATATTTGCTCATGGTCTGCCCGCAGGGGCTTCAGCTAGTTCCCCCAAGCTTAAAGCTGTGGCCTTACTGCTTTAACAATATAGTTATTATATTCCAGGATATAAAAACTAAGTAACCATTGAATAGGATGCTCTCTTTCTCAAACATATTCATATTACAAATTACTTATTTGCTTTTGGTAGGTAGGTAGGTACCTACATAACACAGAGAAGCACTTAAATCAACATATAATAAGAACTGCAATATAGGTGGCGGTATGTAAGTTCAAAGTTTTTTTTTTTAAATTAGTATTCCATATTTTTTTTGGTATAGATAAATACTTTTGCTGTAAACTGAGTAGCATTTGCCTACGTAAATTACTGTTTTAAAGCTTCCCCACGGTTCAACCCAATACTGAAAAGAAAACATTTCGCTATTCAATAAAAAATTAATGTAAAAATAGCTACATACATACTTTTCGCCTCGCTTTTTGCTCAAACATATTTCAATTCTAACTATTTCTAGAATCTCACAATTTCATATAATAGTAAGTTTTTGCGGAGTTTTCCATTATGACGTTGTATTTTTTAAGATTTTGCCATTGGTTTGTTATTTAGAAAACACAACATTGTTTGATTTTACTGAGTATTTTACCTAAAATATTTTAAATTTACAAGAATCATATAGATTCACCAGATCTATGAGACCATAGTTACAATAAAAAAAAACAATTTGTATATGTATTTCTTATAATCACGTGACTACTTTACATGCGATGTAAAAATTACTCATATTTTTACACGAGATTTTGCGTAAGAACACTGTAAATTTATGTATTCATGAAATAATACAGAACTACTGGAAAACTGTAAATATAAACCAATGATATGTTTCTTAATTGTGGTCACGTGACTACTCCATATTTCAAATAAGTATAATGGAGTAAGTATTCTCGAGACTTTCTACAACTATAGAGATTTGCTAGTGATAAAAAAATTCTGATTATTTTTAATATGAATCTATATTTTATATTCTCCTCAAACTGGGTTCTGGATCCCCGCCCATGATATGGAACAAACAATAATTGTGTGTAAAATATGTATGTACAGGGTGTCAACTCTAATTTTGACACCCCCCTTTATTTCCTTATTTATGAAGATGTCTTAAAATTTTAAAATGTGGCCGCATCTGAAATTTTCCGAATATTTCAAAAATAATATTCAAAATTATCTAATGCCAAAACGTATGGTGAAAGAAAATTTTTTTTATGGAATGCCCTATATATTTTTTGATCGGTTTGTAGTACTCTTTGAACTGATTTTAAAAAATGTATAACTCTTTTGAGTTTAGATCAAAATCTGCCGAAATATTCGAGGATAATCATAAGAAATATTTTTGATATCACAATTTCGAGGTGGCTTTGCATTTTGACTTAACTGTTGATTTTTAACCCTCAAAGCAATTGACTGAATATTATTCTAAATGTTATTTTTATATTGTTCAAAAATTACGTGCAAAATGACGTATTCTGTAGAAGAAAGATATGCAATTGTCGAGATTTATCTTTTGTGTAATAAAAATAAAGCTGCAGCATATATAGAATTTGCTAGAAGATTCCCTAGACTTCGGGTCCCTGCAAAAAACACGTTCAAGAATTTATATAGTAAATTTAGAACAAATCATGGCGGTGGCTTAGCTGATAAAAATATCTGATGTGGCCAGCACATAACTTTCTTATACCACTATATATCATCCTGATCTAAAAAAGTACATTTTATTTAATTCTTCACTTACCTCAATTAAATTTTAATAGCGTACCTTGAAATGTTTCAGTAAAATTTTTAAATAATTAATTATCAGCGTCATTCGATACTGTCAATAATTCATGTCATATATTTTAAAAATTTTTTGTTATTAACATTGACATTTTTGTAACTAAATTAGACCTTTCAAATGTCAAACTGTTAAATTTATCTTAACCCCATTTTATGAGACCAAATGTGTAAAATATTTCAGTTTACATCAGTTTTATTTAAGTAGGTACTTGGAGAATATATTTTATTCGCTTGATATAGTAGACATGATTTATAATCCTTCATCAAGAATATATTTTTTTGTAAAGTAAAATACAAAAAAAGTTTAGGTGCCATGGACCCCTTTTCAGCTGACCAATTTTGATCATCACCGAATTTTTCCTTGTCTTTGGCCTTTATAGAACAAGTGTACCAAATTTTAAAGCTTTATCTCAAAAACTGCAGCTGTTATTGCGATACTACAGACATGGGGACAGATTTTTTTTATAAAGTTATGTTTTTCATTATAATTCGTCGAGAATCGTCCAGAAATTAAATAAATTTTTAAAAATTTTTTTCCCGAAATTATACCTTTTTTCCTCTTTCATTCATTATATCTCTTCTGGTGGTACCACATTCACCAAATTTAATGTGTCACCTAAAATGTTGTTGACAATCTTAACTGCTAAAATTGGGAAGTCCCCCATTAGTATTATTTGAGTTATCGCGGATACACACACGCACGCACGCACCCACACACCCACGCATGCACGCACGCACACACGCACACACACACCGAAAGACATCATTCGGAAAATCAATGGCACTAAACCTTCTTTGTAAATATATTTTTTGTACTTTTTAAATTAAATTAAGTTGATTTTTTTATTAATTATTGTTATGTAGTTATAAGTTATAATATTGTTTTAAGTTATAATATTGTTATAAGTTATAATATTGTTATATAAGTTTTCAAAAACGTTTTCTTTTTTTAATAAAATACATGTTTGATCTTGGGCAAATCTTTAAGTATTTGATATTTATTACTAACAATATGAATTTTATTAATATTAAATTAGGGCGACGTTAACTCTACAACTTCTTGTTGGTTTTGCAGAACAATGAAACATGTTTTCAGTGTAGTGAGGTATCAATCTAATCTAATAAAATGTTGATATTTCATGGACTAAGTAGAGAATTCTTGTTACCGTTGATAATGCGTTTTATATCGTTCGACTTTGGACGTCCCCTACGATTAAACTATTGAAATAAACTTATGCCCTTATAGACTTTATTTTAAAAAATTTAATTTCCCACAACTTTGTCCTCAGTTTTCACAGCGTTTCAAATCAGAAGTTACCATACACCTTCTTTATTGTTGTGCTTATCTCGAGCAAGACTTGATCGGACCACGGTCGGATCATTTTGCAGTGTTGCCATATGTTACCCACGGTTTGTTTAGAGTCGGCTGTGCAATACTCGTAGCACATGTCATTGTGCGCCGTTACGAACTCTGGGAAGTCTAATTAGCTGCCTACCGTTAATCGGCTAACGTGTGTAATTTCTGTAACTTAACCTTTTCTGAAAACTTATTGTTTAGCTAGCTATTTTTTGCAGAAATTTATTTCATAATATGAAGGAGCGGGAGGCGGGAGCATTTTCTTCTTCTATTATTTTGCTGTTTAATTTTTTCAAACATTAACGTAAGGCAACTGGCGCGTCTAGATTCGGCCACCTGCGTGTTTTTCACGCACTAGTCCTTGTGGTAGGCACGGTTCTGGTGCAGAGGCATAACTTCGAATTTGTACCAAGATATACCTGAAAACCGAACATTAGTTCAGAAAATTGAAGGTATTAATAAAGGGAGAGACTTCTGATTTTTAAGTTGAAAAATTTACAATATAAAAATATGTTTTAAAATGTATTTTTTTAGAAATTAAGAATACATAAGACAGATGCACTACTTATGGCCACTTTCCCACTTATGGCCACTTTCCCACTTATGGCCACTTTCAGTTATTGATTGAAATAATATAGTTCATTTTCATTATTCAGTGAGATCTCACACAAGTATGTGTTCAATGGAATGTTGGGAGTGTGGGAAGGGCTATAACAAATTTAGAAAACCAATCATAATTTTTAAATAATTGCCGAAATGACCGCATGTTGCATGGTGAAAATAATTAGTGCTTTTCTTAACGAAATAATCTAGATTCATCACGCTTGATTAGCAACTTTTTTTGCTAAAAATTCTGCTGAATGTTGACACAACGGTAAGTAAATTGATACTGCCTTTCTATTTTTCTTGTAACTAAGGATAAATTTTTTATATAAAAATACTGGGGACCATTAGTGGAAACGAAAAATGCATATTTCTCTACTTATCTCCATATGGGGTGACCATTAATCAAACTGCCAAATCCATTTTGGCCAAATCTATTTAATTTTTTTTTAATCCCACTTAATTTCTTTAAATTGCAGTCAAAAATACCGAAAATGTTAAAACCGGCATACTATAGAATCATAAATTTCAGTATTTTCTAGCCAAATAAATGTAGCAATAAACGCTATATCAGATGGAATGACCATTTCGAGGACCAGCATTGTATCAATGTGCTATGAAATGAACAACCCTGAGGAATGAAATGCTAATTCATTTATTGGAAAAGAAACTGAAAAATATTAGTTGATTGGATACTTGTGTGAGAATGGGTTTCCTATATATAGGAAGTAGAAAAAAAGCTAATAAAAGAATTTGAAAATAAAATATTGAGGCTGTGGTTGAAGATACAAGTTCTGAAAAAGAGTAGGAAGATTTAGGAAGTATTGGTGATAACATTGATTTTATGGAGGGCACAACATTAGAAACTGAGATTTTAAAAGCCAGGAAATTTTATTTTGGAAATAATCAAGGAACCAGGAAAACAATAGCAACAAGATTTGATTAAATAGAAAACGACGCGACGCGACGTGTCGATCATCAGTAAGAAAGATGGCCATTATGGCCAGCTTCCCGACCCGATTTTGAAAGAAGATGGAAGAAGATTGATAAAAAAATTTTTAGTTTTCGTTGATATAAATATATGAAAAATATTAGTTATAATATACCTAATAATAATTATTTTTTGACCTTTATTATAAATATACAACCCCAGGGTAGTGACAATATACTTATTGAAAACACATAATTTTAAAACATTATCTGTAACCCTACTGGCCATAAGTAGGGCAATTTTATGACCAAAAGTGGGGGACAAATGGCCAGTAGGAAACCTTGGAGTTCTTTTTATAAATATTAAAAATGTTTGAAAATTAAAATTTTCCAGTTATACGAGTATGTTATATTTATTCTGAAAGAGGAAGTGTATGAATTCACTTAAAAGAATTTTTTTTAAGCTTTAGTAATTAATTATAATGATAAAATTTAAATTTTTCCTTTAAGGTAGCCGTAAGTGGTGTCTCTGCTATATTATAAATTGTTATTTTATTGACTTTCTTGAATTTATAATTTTTTTCTTTCAACATTTTGTTGCTATAGGTAGTTACTTAAGTTATTTTATCCTGCTGATGTATTATTTTACAACATACCTACAGAAAATATGTTTTAAAAATGTTTTTCTTTTATTATTTCTCTTCTTAAATATACATATACAAAATATTTACATTCTTTCTGTATACCAGGTACACATTTTAGACTATAATAGGTATATTCTTTTCACAGTTTTAAATGAGTTTACTCAGTTATTTTCATTTGTGATTGATGCAGGCAGTTTATAGGAACTTGCTAAAACAACTACTAATGAGAATATCTGGGTTAATTCATTTAAAGTTGTGAAAGGAATATACCTAATGTTAAAAGCTAAAGTTATCATTGAGATTTACTACAATTGTATAAAAATATGTAGGTAGATAAAGATTACCAATCATCGCAGTTACTAAAAAAAAGTAAATCGACATATTTTTTATAAATTCACATATTTGTAACATTTTTCATTATAAAATTTAAAAAAATCATTTCATTTGCTTCGTATTTATGCATTTCTACGAAAAAAATTTAAAGTAAGTTTTTGTGTAAATGTTGTATGATGATTTTCTGCCTTCTTATTGACATTCGTATAACATAAATAGGCTTATTGTACTCACCAATAATTTAATAAGTTTTTTTTGTTATCTACTGGAAGATGAGATAGTTATCTAGATGATTCAATGGAATATTAAGCAATTATAAGAATTAAATTAGCAAGAATTAGATTGAGATCACAAATTTGAGAAATGCTTGGGGAAAATAGACATAGGATAAATTGAGGATAAGCAAACATCTCACTATAAAAGCAGAAACTCGGATAGCAAGAAAATGAAGCAGTTGGCAATCATATCACTAACTAAAGAATAATATGTACTTATCCATTTTTTTGTATAATGTGGCATAAATTAAATAGATATACATAGATAGTTACTACTTTTGTAAATATTTATCGCACAAAAATCAGGACACACAATTTTCATATCGTTGTTAGCAATACGTTATTATTATAAACCACTTGTACGCGTTTACCATTTCAAAATTAACAGAATATTAACCAGGCGTTGCTCGTGTCGATAAAAAAATTGTGTCCAGATTTTTTAGCGATAAATATTATAAGAATAAATATATTGAAGAGATATAAGAAATATAAAAAAACGCCTTAAAATCACTGATAAAATGCCGCCGAGTATTTTTGCCGGCATCTTTGTCGGTCATTTTATGATGTTATTTATATTCTTTATATCATCATCAGGGAGATGGATCAGAGTCCAAGACCGATAGCTACGACTGTCTCATACGTAGACAAATAAGAGCAAAAGTGTAATATAAATAATGAAATACATACCGTTTGATACAATGTATTATTCAGAATGACTAAAGTCTGTCATCGCATTAGAATATGTTGTCACAACTAATATTTGTTATGAATTTGTGTCTGTTAAATTTGAGCAATTTTGTCTGTACATATGTTTGTACAAGGAAAATGAACGTTCCACATCTACCTAAGTTAAAGGTGCAAATTCTAAATAGTTCACATGGGCAGACACTAATATTCACAAATTTTGTACATTGTTTCTTATCCCAGGTTAGCGGACCATATACCAAACACCGCTGCACGAAAGTATACTTACGCGGTCGTGTTGCTAACTGAGGAACAAAAGCTTAGTTACGTATAATATTATATACGGCTATCCTGGCTTCCAGCCTCAAATCTAGTTGCCAAGCTGGTTGTGTATATTACAGGTATATAAATAAACGCACACATATCAATGACACATCGATTAATTCAATTACATAAAGGCTCCTTAAAAAATAGGACTTTTTATATAACTGCCGGCCCTGAAAAATGACATATTTTCCGCTGCATAATCATATATCTCTGCAATGAACCACACATTTAATCTATGAAGGTGGTTATCTATATGTTGAAACTTCAAATTAATATTGTAAAACGAATATCAATAGTGTCATAAATAAAAATGTATATGTCAATTTTAATCGACACATTTCATAAACGACTGAAGTTTTGTTATTTTATATAAGTAATTTTTGACATTATATACGAAATTATATATGTTTTTACCAATGACATAATTTTAGTGTATCTGATGATGGGATCAGATTTTAAAAAGATGTAACTTTTTAAATAATCAAAATTTCTTAATGAAATATGAATCGTTCAGTGAAAAGTCCTCCTGCTTATAACAAAAATATATGTTGCAAACATTTTATAAATGGGAAAAAAATTATCTGGGGGAAACTATTTTTGTAAGGTTTTTTCTTTGAATTTCAGTAGCAATCTTTTTGGCAAAACTTCTAAGATATTTAAGTATCGAGAGTCATTCTTAAAGTATAATTTGGATTTCGTGCTCCGATATTAAGACATAACAAAATTTCACAACCTGCCTCTGCCATGTGGTACAAAATATCAATAAGGAGAAAAGTATTTGACTTGTTATAAATGGCATGCTAGGGTTCCGTGACTAAAACGAAGTCATCACACTACTCCCCAGTAGAATTAGTTGTTGTACATTCCAGAATCATGTGCACTAAACAGACAGATAGCATCTAAAACGACCGTGTCTGAATCTGACCTGCCAATCATCTAATATTTGGCAGATCGGTATGGTCTTCAATTCCTAGAGCAGCATATGCTTTATTCCACCAAGTTTACCGATTATTAGAACGATCCTCTTGATTGCTTAGGCATGAGTATAGCACTTGGAGTTCATATCGTGATATTTAAGCCATATTGTATAGTCCTGCAATTGGTATCAGGAGCATCTACACCCATCATGCGGACACGGTATATCAGTGTGACACCATCTTGACAGGCCACAATACACTGCGTTTTCATATTTACACACTACATAGAGAGGCAGCGTCATTCGAACTCGTATATTCAGAGTAGAGGGGAGTGCATGGACTGCATGCGATGCGCTGTGAGAAATTCCAGTCACATATTGTATCTAGGGGATTGCACGAGTTTGACCGAACGCTTCACTACGTATTATTTTGAAATGAAATCGCGGTATATCTTTGTTTTCAACTTGAGTCTGGCTAACCTTAGAAAATGTCAGTCTTGTCAATAAACCCAATACTTCTAAGGACGAGTTATACCACAGTGGTTTAACTTTGATCCTGAATCAAATATCATAGAAACAATTGTTACGGAAAACGTTTCTATAGTATTTGATCTCTGATCAAGCTGATCCTGGGGTTAAACTAGATCCATACAACCCGTCCTAAGTTGTTATCGTTATAGAATACGCCATGCAGGAGTTTATCGCACATTCTGTCAGAACAGATGTTCAGTTTTATGATCCACTTATCGCAATAGTGAATTCGAGCTCTCTAGGATATTACATGTTATGTATACTCACTACTATTCTGCCATGCAAGCATTCCAGACTCAAGAGTCCTCAGTTTCCTGTTGGCGTGAGAAGTTGACACGAGGAACAGACGACTTAGAATGAATACTCCCGTGAATATCTTGCGGTTATCTTTTTTCACATCGATGCAGCTCATCTGCTGTCCACTTCACTATCTAACGGACAAAGCAATTGCCATCTTCAGAGGATTCCCCGAATTAATGACTGAAACTAAAGAACTAACTGGAAAAAACGTAATTTACTTCCAGTATTCTGTGAAATTCAATAGCAACATGATCCTCTTTAATGATGATCCGCATTAATAGCAGTGTGTAAATACTAACCTGCACTGATATCCCCATCCTCAGTCGTATTTCTGTTACTAAACTAGAAAGGCGTGTGTGTGCACATTATGAAATAATTTTCTTAGAAGCCATGGTTATTTCGTTATTTCTACTACCGGTTTGTGTTTTATCTCTTTAAAAGCATTTTAATATAACCATTTCAGTTGGTTAAAAATTGTTGAATTCATGCTTAAAATAAGTACGGAAAGTAAATTATACATAACCAATATTGGTGGAGCCCAATAGATAGCATCAGTGAGATGAGGAGGAAGAAAGCACTCAGAGTTACACTAGAAAACTCCTCTCCTAAATGCCATCTGCTTTATTATGACCAGCACTTGGTGTTAAAGTGAGACGGTGATTATCATCATCGTCATTGTCGTCGTCTTCGCCATCATCACATTGTCATCATAATAATCGTCATCGTCACTATTATCATTTTCATTATTGTTATCGCTATCGTGATCGTCATCATCATTTTTACCATCACCGTCATCATCATAATCATAAATAGAAATGTAGGTATATTACCAATAACAGTTCTACACTTTATATTTATCTATTGACGTTGTTCTTTATAAATAGTGCTGATTAGTAGTTGATGTGTATTTCGGACCGGCTGCGGCTGTCTACCACTGAACTGTGTGACAATCAATGTTCTAATGTGTCAAAAATACTTATTTATTTAAATATGTAAAGTGAACTGTATTCTTTTTAAATTATTCTAACACGGTAATCCAAAGTATTGCATGCAATCTATCACGTATTATATAGGTACAATACATTTAGTAAGTTTTGGTAAGTACCAATTTTAATAGTAAACTGGTAACGTTACTTTAAAATTAATTTTTTATTGAAGGCCCTTCAATTACTTACGATTATTTTAACATCACGGTTTCAGTATTCATGAAGTCACCTTTGTTGTAGTAATGACAGACAAATGTCAAGAGGAGAACATGTGACAGCCTTTACTGACATGAAATATCATGAAGTTGTTTATAAAAATAAAATACTGCTATTCTACTACCATTTTTATGAAAGGAGGTGACAGAATAAGTATTATGAGAAATAGGTACCTACCTACCTATATCAATGGTCATTTCATTAAAAACGCACGACGTTACCACTGTCATTTCATTGACACTTTGTTAAAGTTGAAAAGTCATATTATGCTGCTATACACATTAATTATCCTCAAATAAATGTTTAGTATGAAGCTCATTTTTTGGATATTTTTATTTATATTATTACAAAAAAACTCTGCACCAACATTATTCTACAACAAAGGCGAGGGACCGCTTATTGTATAGCGTTAGTACAGTGTTAAACATAAGAAAACGAGAAACAATATTTTATAATAAAGCTACCACCCCCGCGGCAGCTGGTCGCGTGTAGACCGCAGTACGGGATCCGCTACAATCTTGAGTCGGCTCATGATGGCCTTAGGCCTTCATGAGTCCAAGAACACAGGCCTCTTGTACAGCAGACCACGACTGTCCCCTGAAGCCAAGTCATTGTGCCTCGCATTCCTTCATACTTGCTCGGCAGTGTTTATACATTATGATACCAGTTTAAATCCGCCTATACATATCCAACTCATAGATAAGGACAATATCTGTGCAACTACATGAATGCAATTACATTAAAAAGAATAAATTATCAATGGCGTTCCTACGCCTACATCTATTACTATTTTCTTTATTTGTCACTGCATACACTGTGTACATACCGAAGTAGGAAACTTTTCACAATATATTTTTTAATATTTCTTAAAAAATATTCTTAATATAGAAAAGCTGCTGTGTACTTTTTTCTGGTTTCCCGTCGCTGGACAGTTAAACAGAGACCTTCGAACCTCACGAGAGATGCGCCAGCATACACATCCACTACACATATTTTGCAGGGATAGTGACTGTAGATACTAGAATCGTGTGTCTTAAGTTGGAGAGGGAGCATAGAATGACCGCCTTCTGTATTTGGCCTGCCAAGCATTCTGCTGATCATTGGCAGGCTGGTATAATCTTCAGTTCCTAAAGCAGTGTCGTCGTCATCCCTCCGTGTACACTGATTATTAGGACGACCATCTGGAAGCTTGGGTACAACACCTGAATCTCGTATAGGAGATCGCGATATTTGATCCATTCTTCCTTCTCCTTTAACGTGATGTTTTTCTCAGCAAGTGCCGAGAACTCGATGACATACATCACCTTGAGTTGATGGTCGAGGAGGACTATGTCAGGCTTGTGGGCTTGGATTAGCCTATCATTGGGAAGAGCAATTCCAATAAATCCAGCATATCTTATTCTCGACGATGGACTCAATATCTCCGAGGACGTAAGCAGCATTGGTGTCTGGTCTACCCCGTACGAGTGCCTTAGGTTGTAATATATGAGTACTACTCGTAATGCCGCGTTATGGCGATGGATGTAGGTCGAAAACGCAAATATGGGACATATTAAGTGCATGAGTGATTCCGGCGCCTGATGGCAGGTCGTACAGTTAATATCGGGAAGCCTGGGGTCTATTCTCAGCAAGTGAACATTTCAAGCGTATGCGTAAATCGACAGCTTCGGATGTTTTGATATTTTTGACCAGTGTAAATGTAAATGTCCAATGTCCAAATGTTTTCAAAGCGAATGTTTACAGAGAGCGCTTTATATTATCCGTTTTACAGATTCTAACTTAAAATAAATTCAAAAAGAATGACTTTGACTTTAGTGAAAACATTGTTATTTACGATTTACGATAATTACAACGATGGCCGATAAAATGGCTTGGTTGCTCTAATTGATGTTTTGGAAATCGCTGACCAAAGAGATAGGCGTATATATAGACAGCGTGGAAATCCTTTTGATGAGATGTTTTTTGGTTTTCAGTTAACTGAGACTTTTTATTTCTTATTTATGATATATTTATTTTAAGCTTACTTGCTGTATTCACGTTTTTACTTCGGTAAAAAATCAAAATATTAAATTCGAATGAAATCACCTGGGAAAACGACATATATAAGGAAATTACAAAACTGTGACATTACCAACAACTGTCTGTCATTTATAATAATATTACAGTAGCGCCAGATGCTCCACTCGCACTTTTTCTGACGTGTATGTTTCAACAAACGAAGGCTCGTGAAGAATACTATTTCAATGAAGTATTCACAATTAAACCACTCGTGTCGGTCAGTATACCTCAAAAAGATCACCTACCGAGAAGAGGTCGATAAACTTAATGTTTCTATGTTCTTATTATGCGGCTTTTGTTCGGGCTCTCACACGATTCGGATGAAGCTTAGTAACTGATCAACATCATTATCTCGCTGGTCTCCTAGTCTGGTGTCGAATACAAGACCCAGTTCATCTACGGCTCTCTTTGCTGTCTTGAACAATTCTGCGCCCACTCCTGCAGTTTCATGACGTTTTACGAACCATAAGAGTGAATTCGAGCTTCTGTGTGTTACGTGCCATACTCAATATTAGTCTACCATGCATACACTCCAGGCCGAAGAGTCTTCGACCCTTCCGTTGACGTTAGAGATACAGGCGAGGAACGGACGATCTAGGATGAATACTTTTGTGATTAATCATCATCTTGGGGGAATCTCTATCTAACTGGTGTAGCTCATCCACCGTCTGCTGCACTGCTCCAAAGGAGTAGAGCAGAAAGGAAAGGTAAGCCTATTAGTCGCAAGCACCTTGTTTTTTCCCAAAATTTCGCAAGACCAGATCTTTCGGAATCGGTGTCTGTACTTTCCGAGCCATAGTAAGAATTCTTAATTGTTTTACATCCCGGATGTGTCGTTGTACACCCAGGCATACATAGAACTCTCCAGCATCCATATATTTTAAGATGCTTCCGCCTGCAAGCTGCGCTTCCTCAGAGGCTCCCCCCGCATCGTTCCCACTTGAGGTGGACGGCCACATTTATCCAATCCGAATTTGATAGCAATAACCCGCGTGTACTCCTCAATCACCCTATGGGTGTTTTGAAGTTCGCGCTCTTCGGAAGCATAAAGTATAAGATCATCCATATAAAGTAGATGGGTGACCTCATGCCTCCGGTCGCCAGGTGGAAGGCATTTGCAACCGCGGGTTAGGAGGAGCTCCACAGACAGCGGCAGCATATTCAATAATTCTTTACCACGTTGTAAAATTTACTCAAAATCTATTATTTCTGAAAAATCTATTAACTTTTCATCAGAAGATAGTTCTTTAGATACGTAACTTAAAGCAAAGTAAAGTTCACTATATTTTATTATTTACTTTGAGGTGTCCCATATCCAGTCGAAAAATTAAATTTATCGTTTTTTTTTAAATTTCTCATTTTTTGTCTGTAAGTGATACATCGTTGAAAACAAAAAGTCAAGCTCTTTTTAACGAGTTTTAAATCTATTATGACATCTCTAAAAAAAAAAAAGAACTTGATGATGGTTTTAAATAATCGAAACGTTGAAACTAAAATCTAACTAGACAGTCAAATTCTACGAAAAAAGTTGCTACAAGAATGTTTTTACAACTTTAAAAAATATTGAGAAAAAAAGTAATAGCTGGTTTTAGAAAATGCAACATGTAACTTTTTCGACGATATCTTAAAACCCTCAATAGATGGAAATAGACTTGAAGACGGCTTTTGGTTGGTACAAAATTGTTTAAAACTTTCCTCATTTAAACGTTCTTTTATCTCTTATAGCTTCCGAGTTCCTAATCATCAAAATTCCCACACTGTATACCGTACCGAAAAGTACACGTAAATAAACATATAAACACAAACAAAAAAACTTTATATACCTACTTAGTAATAGTGCTTTACATGCAAATACATTACATCCTAATCATATTCAAATAAAATAAACTAACTTGAAAAGAGTCATTCGAGTTATAATGAAAATGAAAATTGTACCTATAAGCAATTAATAGAAACAGTAGCACCATTCAATTCTAGTTGAAACTGCACTATTTAAAACGTTTAAAACATGTTTTAAACTTGTTTTAAACACACCATTTAAAACATTAAAAAAACTGTTTTATACAAAAAAAATGTTTTAAATAAAAAAAACACATGTTGCTAAAAAAATATATGAAATTTGCCAACCCTGCTTTTAGTATAAGTTCATATAGCAAACTATAAACTTAACATGTTATTTTTAATGGGTTCTATCAATTCTCAGAATTTAAAAGGTAAACTTCTGGCCGTCTTATGAATAATTGAGAGTCAAAAGTGTTTTTCATTAATCTGTGTACGTTAGCCAATTTTATACTTGGTCTATTTTCTAATTCAACGGAGTGTGTCTCATTTTATAAAACATAAACAAGGTTTGACGAGCTCTCGATGGATTAACGGGGCATTCTAATGAGTGGCACGTGTCTTTCATTTTTTCACCATTGTGATTATGCACGTGCTACATGGAAACATCATAACTATTTAAGGATTATATTTCTGTTGTTTACGTTCTAATAGAATTTCAAAACACATTGATAGATATCCGTTTGTTGCTCATATTATTACTTTTACCTTTAATTGCACTGACCGACACAATTTTTGTAACATAGTTCACATTACTGTATTTATATTGTTAATACCTTCCTATTAACTGAAAAAATACACGTGCTACATGGAAACATCATAACTTTTTAAGGATTATATTTCTGTTGTTTACGTTTTAATAGAATTTCAAAACACATTGATAGATATTCGTTTGTTGCTCATATTATTACTTTTACCTTTAATTACACTGACCGACACAATTTTTGTAACATAGTTCACACTACTGTATTTATATTGTTAATACCTTCCTATTAACTGAAAAAATATCCAACAAGTTCTAAGCCTACCATTTTTATGTGAACACAATATACCCTATTATATTGCCAGGTAATAAATTTTATGATGGGTCGACAATTTTAGAAGAGCAAGTTAAGGTAAGGTGGGACATTTTCAGTATCAGTCTTGTTTTGTCCTTCCAAGTGCCCAATTGTGTCTGTTAGAATGTGTTTTCGTTTGTCTACAAACTCTGTAATGACAAAAATGTCCAGTCAAACGCAACTATGTTGCAAACCTCACCTAACAAGTTTTGTTACATTTGTGGATAATATCTTGTGAATTCACAAGCGAGGCCATTGTCTGAAAATGCGAAAAAATCTTATTTTCTGTATTTTGGAGTTTTAGTCGGAGATCAAGACAAGCAATGAGCTTCCTACGTTTGTTGTGTAAGTTGTAGCGTGTCACTAGTGCAGTGGATGACAGGGAAGAGAAATAGCATGCCTGTTGCGGTTCTAGTGGTATGGCGAGAACCCACGAATCATTTCGATGATTGCTATTTTTGTGAAGAACTGACGGATATTCCAAAAAAAGATAAACAAAAAATTAAATATCCCAATTTGCCATCAGTCCTAAGACCTGTTCCTCACAATTCATCAGACTAACCAGTGCCAACTGCGCCTTAAGATTGACAAAATATTGTTTTGGGAGGTAATGTAAATAGTAACGACTCATCATCTTCAGACAGCCCAGACCTGTGTACAGACCCTTTGTATATTCCAGGAAGTTTTAGTGATCCTCACTTAATCGCTCAAAAGAATTGAATGATTTGATACGTGAATTGAGGTTGTCAAAACAACAAGCAGACCTTCTGGTTCCTGACTTAAGGAGTGGAATTTACTGGTTAACGAAACAAAGATTACAAATTTTAGAAAAAAAAATGCAACATTTCCGCATTTTATAATATGGAAAATTCACTATGCGGGTGTGTTGATATTGATGGTTTAATTATCGAGCTTTCCCCTTGAGTGGTGCTTATTTATAGATTCCTCCAAATACAGTTTAAAAGCTGAATTACTATATAATGGAAATTTAAAACCATTTATACCAATTGCCCATTCAGTAACAATGAAAGAAAATTATGACAGTATGAGCACCATTTTAAATAAAATTAATTACAACAAATACAAATGGCAAATATGTGGGGATTTAAAGGTAATATCCATTGTAGTAGGGTTATAAGGAGGCTTTACAAAATGTTGCTGTTTTCTTTGTTTTTGGGATAGTCGTGAAAGAAAAGAACATTATGTGAAAAGAATTTGGCCGGAAAGGAAAGAATTTGAACCAGGAATTAGTAATGTTAAATATATGTAGACCTTAAACATGTTCCTTTGCCACCTCTTCATATTAAACTTGGGTTAGTAAAAAAATTTGTGAAGGCTATGAATGAAGGGGGTGAAGGATTTAAATACTTAAGAGAACTGTTTCCTCAATTAAGTGACGCCAAACTTAAAGATGGCATTTTTATTGGCCCTCAAATTAGAAAATTACTTGACGATGCAGATATTAAAGGAACACTCAACAGACAGGAACTGAGAGCTTGGAACTCATTTGTTAACGTAGTCAGGGGGATTTTTAGAGAACAAGAAGGATAAGAACTACAAGCAAATATTAAGCGATCTTTTAGAGTCGTACCAAACGTTTGGTTGCCATATGACTTTAAAAATTCACTTTGCATTCTCATTTAAATTTTTTTCATGAAAATTTGAATATGGTAAGCGACGAGCAAGGAGAAAAATTTCATCATGATATCAAGACAATGGAAATTCGTTACCAAGGATGACGTGATCCAGCCATGATGGGTGATTACTATTGGTTCTTAAAACGAGACGATTTGAACCCTATCAAAGAAAAAAATTAACTGAGAATATGTTTTTCAAAAATTATTCTGTAGATCTATCTATCTATCTATATCTATGTAAGATATATATCATATGCATTATGATATATAGCAATAAATAGATTAGTAAAATTAACAATAATGTTATTCCTGCCCATAATGTTTTATTAATGTAACAAGAAAACGTTACGTGTTTCGCCTTTTTGCTTGTCATTTCTGTAATCAGAAGGCTTTATTCCGGTGGGATATGTTATTCAGGTGCGTTACAAAAAAAAATAATTTTTTTGTCCGCCAGTGTTATACTCGTAGTTGTGTATATTTATTACTTGACTGAGAGGATGGAAGGCTTAAATCACTTTTAAAACAAATAAAAATTTATTGTAAATTTGTTTTCAGTTTCGATGAAATATGGAGCTGCTATTGTTACAGATTCCTGTCGATTCCCACACGTGACTCGGATTCCACAATAAATACATAGTAAAATTAAACATTCTCTAACACCTATCCTAGATATCAAGGAGTTATTTTGGAGATATTCCAGGGTGTTAAGAAATATTTCAAATAACGAAGTATCCTTTTAATAAAAGAAATTTATTTATTGTCATATATATGGTTTAATAAATATGTAAATAAAAAACAAACATTTCACGTATGACTTATAGCTATGTTAAAACTACGAAATATTAAAAACAATAAGAGAATCTTTATTATGATTATTATCGTTAACACAATAATTTAATAATTATAATAATTAATTATTTAGATAATTATATTGGTAAATTTCAATTTTAAAATTAAAGGTGCACATCCATTTATTTCTTCATTAAACCTTTTGGAAAAACATCATTTGATCCAAAGAAAATTTGCTTGGCTACTGCTAGATAGGACATCTTTCCAAATGAGGTGCAACTCAACCCACTTTGTTACTTAAAATTTTCTGTTTGATTATATCAACAAAATAATTCCTCATTCAAATAGTAGTGTGTCTATTTAACGTCGATTACTCCCATCCCTCCATTTCATCCGGTCACTTCTATTATCATACTCAATAATTTAAGACAGCGATCTTTGATCTTTGTCAAAGAAGTAGTAATTTCGTTATTTAACTTCACAGACAATATTTATCTCATATTTAAACATAAAACTGTAAATTTGTACTCAGCGTAAAAATAGCATTCCAATAAGCCAAATATTTATGTTTGATTCTTATTTTTTTGTTCTTTCTACCATTAAAAGTTTGACATAATAAAAATGTTGACGTTATATTATGTTTATACTGTTCATTCGTTTCCATGGCGACTTTAAATCCCAAGTGATTAAACGCTTGTTTTACTCCTTGTTTTGAGGTAGTAAAATACTGTTTTATTCCCGTTCATGCAAAAATACAATAAGTAAGTACTTATAGAAAATTAATTAATTATTAGTTCATTATTAAGTTTATAATTATGTTATTGTCTATTATTAAAATTTTAAAATTACCAAATGAGGAATGAAATGAGGTTATAGGTTAAGAAAATAGCGTATTGCTTTAGCTCCTAAGATACATTATTTGTGTTATATTGTACCCTGTACTCACAATGTACAAATCCAACTATTTTTTATTTTTGAATTATTGTTCATTTCGATATTTACTTTTATATTCGAATTTATCATTTATTTAGTAATAAACAATAACGAAAAACATTAATTTTTATCGTGCTTATTTTAGGTATATGATTTCTTTATATCCTGAAAACGATTGATCTTTCTTGGAGGGAGGGGGTAGGCTGTAAAGGCTAAATTACAACTATTGCCTATGGGTCTGAATAAGGCCAGTCCGACCCTGTATAGAGTTTACAAATGGTACTATAGTTACTCTGGTGATCGTTGTTTGTAATTTAGGGATATTACAAGTCTATAAGTTTGCTTGCAGACCTGTCTGTAGTTAGTGAATTCCGTGAATCTGTGTATGTATGTCAAATAATGGTAATTTTTTAGATGTGTAAAAATTTACCACAACGTACTCACAAGTCACAACGTTTTTCTTTTATTTGTGCATAGAGAAACTAAAAATAACATCTTGTGTATTTGTATGTGAAGTGAACATGCATTGAAACTTCCGTCAGCTGTAATATCGAATAAGCACAAACATCGTTTAGTTAACAGAACGTATTTTAAGTGTATAACGCAGTTTTAAAAACTAATATTAATGGTTACTGAACATTTAAAACAAATCTTATTGTTTAATTTCGTTAATTTTGTGTGCTCAAAATAGAGACGATTTTGTATTTTACGGAATTGTCTTGTGATATGGAAAAATTACCATATTGGTTTAGATCCATCAGCCGAAACCCGGTTTAGATGATTTTATACTTTCAAAAAGAAGACTTCACTACAAATGGTGATGCATTTCCAAATATTACACACGGAAATATTGTTAATTATTTAGTTTTTGAGTGTAGTGCCTACACAAAGAAAGAATTGTGTGCGTTTGTGGTTGGGTGAAGGAAGTCTCTTAAGGAATTTCCCGCAAGAGAAGTTTGTTGCAAAGGTAAAAATAAGTTCAATTATCACTCTTAATATCAGGGATTTTTCACTATAATTTATTATAATAGATTGGGTATATTTACATTTTTAAATTGTACAATGCTCACAAAGATGTAAATATTTTCAATTCTCCACTTTGCATTTGTACGAGTATTTCCATAAAAACACAGATATTATGAAAAATAACAAATTTAATGATGTGAAAAACTGTAAATCAATCAATCAATAGTGAGAAAAATGTTTTAAGCTGTAGTTGGATTCTTTAAAACAATTCAACCCATGGGTTATGTTGTACTTTTCTGGCTGCTACAAGATGTTTAATTTTAGAGTAAAATATTTAATTTTAAAAATGAGTACATTTTGATTGGTAGCATAGTTAGATGTTATTTATCTAATACTATTGGAAAAAGAAAACAATTTTCGCTAAGTAATGGACGTTGAGATAAAATTTGGCAACACTGCCATAACTTTCGCACACGGCTAGCTTCGTCAGCGGTTCTCAAACAAT
Source organism: Rhamnusium bicolor (assembly GCA_029963845.1). Classification (NCBI taxonomy): domain Eukaryota; kingdom Metazoa; phylum Arthropoda; class Insecta; order Coleoptera; family Cerambycidae; genus Rhamnusium; species Rhamnusium bicolor. The sequence continues at coordinate 14,625 of JANEYF010000364.1, read as the reverse complement.
TTGGTGTATTATTTAAAATATTTTTTTTCTGCCACTTCTGAGGAACTTTTACTAAGGTAAATTTTTAGCAATCGACTTCTTTTATCAAGTACTACCTTCCATTAAAAATATATTCCCAAGTTCGTAAACACCGTGTATATGGGTAGGCCAGATTTTAATCGGGAATTTATAGACTTGATAGAACACGCCATAATAATATTAGTTTATCTTAAAATCTTATATCTAAAGATGCTTAGTTTTAGAGATAGAGGGTGTTGAAGTTTAATGTGTTTTCAGTTTTTCCCATATTTCTCGGGAAATAATTGAGATATTGTTATGAAACTGGGTGAACGTTGTTTATATCAGTACACTTCCCACCATAATTTTCATCTCTCTATTCCAACCAGAGGCGTGATGGTGAGGTATCAAAAATATTCTTCCCAAAAAAACGGGACACCACTGACCTAAGCTATTTTTCTTTTTCGACATTTATTATTATTAAACACAAAAAATGTTCTTATAATTTTTTGATAGGGTGCAACATCTTTGAGTTAAACACATTTTAAAATCATTCATCCCCTATTTATCAATTAGCTGTTAACTGAGAATCGTTTAAAAAAATTTTAGATTTTGCATTTTTCCATTAACATAATTTTGAATGGAGAGATAAAAACTGTTGTTCGAAGTGTACGCAACTTGCACCTTCTGAATGTCATAACAATATCTCAATTATTTCCGGAGAAATGCGCCCTCTATCTCGAAAACTAAGAAATTTTTGCTATAAGTTTTTATGACAAATCTATATTATGTTGGCACATTCTCTTGATTCTCTAAGTTTCCCAATTAAAATCTGGCCCACCCTATGTACTATTTTTAATGTAGTAGTTAGGAATATTATACAGCACATTTTACCAACCGTATTATATTTCCTGATGAAGCTACAATTTATCATAGCGGAACGGTTAATAAACAAATTTGTCGTTATTGGCCTTCCCAGAATCCACACTGGATGATGGAATCCTATACCCAATATCCAGAAATATTGAATGTTTAGGCTGGCATTGTTGGGAATAGAATTTTAGAGCCTTATTTCATTGAAGAACTAACAAGTGAAAAGTATTTGGAACTATTCAGAGACCATCACGTTCCTGTTTGAGCCGTGTTGTACCCATATCACGATGACCCCGATGTTCCTAATAATACTTTATGGTTCCAGCAATATGGAGCACCCCCGCATAACCGTGCTACTGTTCGATATTACTTAAAGGACATTTTTCGTGGGCGCTGGATTGGGAAGCGGAGGGCAATTGATGGCTCGCACGATCACCTAACCACACTCTTTTAGATTTCTTGTGGGGTTATATTAAGAGTAAGGTCTACTTTAACAAACCAAATTCCATTAAAGCCTTAAAAGAACGAATCCGAAATGAAATCCTGGTGACTGTCACAGAGATGCTTAAAGTGTTAGGCAGGAATTCATCTATTAACTTGCCTTCTGCTAAGAAATAAATTGAACCCAATTTGAACACTTGATTTGATATTTAATGTTTCTTGAACTGACGTGTTATTTATTTGGCGTTCTGTTAACTTTTTATTCATTTGTATCAAAAAAATTGATAAAAATATCTCAGTTATCTCGATTCTTTGGTTCACACTACACAACAGCTATTGCTGTATGCGGAATTTCAATGAAAATTAAAATCCTTAAAAAAAGTAGGGGTTACCATTAAAGAAAAATAGCGATGATGTCATTGCTAAAATGCGTGGGGGGTAAATAAAAATTGACAACTACCAGAAAAGATGCACGTTTAAAAAATAAGGTTGACCTGTCCGATTTTGGCCGCAGGTGATCGAAGAATTTTTTATCTGGAACGTTCCACAGCCACCGTTCACACCATAAAATTACATGAGGGAAATATTTATACTCATGTTACATAATTACTTTAACGTTTAAAAAACGAAGACCCATTCAACATAAACCCTGTTAGTTTATATAGTTTTTAAAAATAATTTTATGATTTGTTTTTTTTTTTTAATAATGCAATTGTTTCAAGTAATTTACGCAGCAAATCATTGAGATAAGTCGGCATTTTACAAAGTTTCTTTCAATTACTCTCAAATATGTCATCCAAGTGAGAATGAAATAATTTAAAATATAAAACAATGTGATTTAATTCCCAGTTGGTTTGTTCAAGATTGTGACTTCGTCTTAGCTGCCGCATTTGGGGCTCAGAAAATCCACGAATGATTCATGAGAAAGCAATGCATCCAAAACGTGTCACTGTTTGGTGTGCATTGTGGTCCGGAGGAATTATTGGGCCGTTTTTCTTCGAAGACGAGGCAAGTAATGCAGTAACGGTGACTGGCGAACGTTATGCGTGCTATGATAACCCAGTTTTTTGTGCCTCAATTGGAAGATATTGCTCTCGACGACATATGGTTTTATCAGGACGGTGCCACTTGCCATACCGCCCGTGAAACATTGACGGTCTTGCACGAGTCTTTTCCTGGTCATGTCATCTCTCGGTTTGATGACCAGAATTGACCGCCACGCTCTTACGATTTAACACCTTTGGACTTTTGGCTGTGGAATTATCTGGAGTCACAGGTTTATGCCAACAAGCCCGCGACCACCAACGTATTGAAGGCCGAAATTAGACACTATATCAACGAAATACACCCACGTGTATGCAACACCGTTATTCAAAATGTCGCCAAAAGATTAAGCATGTGCCAGCAAAGCCGTGGCAGTCATTTACCAGATGTGTTGTTCCATATATAACTCCCAAATGTCTACATTATAATTCAATAAACATTTCAAGACTTTGCTACAGAAAATAATGTTTTATTGAACCTTGAAATATTGCGCTCTTATTGAAACACCTTTTAGTATCAGTTAATTTAATTAACTTAATGTACAGCACGCTATAAAGGTTTAGTAACCAGGAACGGTACAGTCATCGCCAAATATTACGGGTATCCTAAAAGGAAAGTTCCACCATCTAGTTATTAGTTGATCTAATAACACGCGCACGCATGCTACAACCTACAAGTACACCCTTGCGACTTTGAGCGGCACATTTTTTGATGCGGCCGACGTCGCATCAGTCTTGGGCGCGGTCAATGACCTTTTTACTTTGATAGTTTACAAAAATTACTTTTCTTACTTTATCACTTTTTTAACTGTGAATATTGACCACCTATACCACGTTACCGCTGGAGTGTAAGGCACACTGGGTAGGGACGTGCCTAGGTCTTAGCATTTCATCTGAAGAAAATTTATAACTGTTCGTTAATTAAAGTTTATTTTCATATGTATGTAATCAAGTGCGGATCCAAAGGAAGGCAAAGAGTGCAATTGCCCTCCCTTAGGTCATAAAAAAAATCTCATTGAAGATAGTAATGACATTACTTGTTACGTTTACCACTGCATATTGCAGCATTTATTCACAATTTCTTTAAATTTGTTAATATCGATAGGGATTCTTTGAATACCTTTAAATACTACAACACATTCACTTTATTAATATTTGCCTGCTATATTCGTTGAAAAATGTAGGAATAGAATATAACATTACAAACTCTTTTGTAGGTTATCAGCTGAACCTAGAGATCTTTTCACCATCATGTTGGTAGCTTGGGCAAAGAAGGAGTATTTTCGTAGTAGGTGCGGGCCGTAAAACCAGCATGTTTCAAATTATTTCAATAAAATTTGAATATCTAGTTAATTACTCCAGAATTGTCCAAAGTTCGATCAACAGTTTCATATTTCGTAGCACAGATATTTATGTAAAGTTAGGTAATGTTTTGGTGCATTTTTGTAGCAGGCAATTATTAATTTGAATGTGTTGAAGTGTTTAAAAGTATTCAAAAAATCCTTGTGTCCACTAATAAACTAAAAAAATTGTGAATAAATGCTGCAATAAGCAGTGAGAAAATGTGATATTTTTGCACTTTAAGCCCCCCCTCTATCTCGAAAAGTATAGCCGAGTGAGAATTTTTGTTCAGCAGTGAAAAGTGAGTTAGTAAAAAAATTAAAAAAATCGGACGTTCTCTAACGTGCAACACCATACTTTTAATACTGCTTCGATTCATAGAAATTACCCTAAAAAAAATTAATGTTCTCAAAATGCCTGTATTTTTTTCCACTATACACCATTTCTGGCATTTTTTTATTAGATATTTTTGATATTTGTGTTAGGGAGCTCCCGGATCCGCTCTTGTATGGATTTTTTTTTTGAAAATTTTGATAATTTTAATTTGTTTTTAGTTTTTAAAATATGGGTATATTTTAAATTGACAGTGGACATATTTTATATAAATAATTTCACCTACGAAAAACTTGACAAGATTTTCTCTTGGAATACCACGAGACGTCACTAATTTAACCACTCTGCCCATAATGAAATACTTCCTTTCGCACAGTGACTCGACAATCTGAATAAAAAGGAAAAAACCACTGCCAATTATTTGGGGATCAGAACCCTCACTGTAGTTAAACTCGATGTGTGGTGGAGTTTGTAATAAAAGTAATTTTTGACGTTTCAAAAAAGTCACATTGGTGTAATGTCACTAATATTTTTTTCAGACATTTTAAATTTTAAAAAGTGTCCATCAAAATCAAATTTTATGGTGTTGCCAAAATGTTTACAAAATTTTAATTTATAGCTTTATTTAAACATTTGAACACAATATTATAATGGGTTTGTATAACAGATCCGATTTATAATCTTTCATCACGAATAAATTTTTTTGTAAAATTAGAAATAGAAATGTTGGGGCCCGGTAGACCCCGTTCCAGGGGACCGATTTTGCTCATCAACGAACTCAATCTCTTTCTTGACCTTTAGAATGTGTGTACCAAAATTGAAAGCTTTATCTTAAAAAATGTAGCTGCTATCGCGAACCACATAGACACACACACACACACACAGACACACAGACAGAAAATTTTTTCTGTCTGAAGTTTTGTGTATCGTCATAAATCGTCAAGATTCCTCCAGAAATGCAATAAAAATTTTCAAAATTTTTTTTCACGAATACATACCTTACTCACTTTGAGGGGTGAGGAAGTAATATTGAAAATTTTTAAACTTGTTATTTTGCTACATTACTAGTAATTACTTAAAGTTCGAATTGGTATATCTTTTTATGGAATTCTGAGTCCATCAGTCATAAATAAAGTCAGCAACTTTGTTCCTCTAACAGGATCGTATTCAGGACCATCACAACAGACGTCATTAAAAGTCACTTTAATTGTTGGAAATATATTTAAAGCAGCATACAAATATACAAATACAATAACCTAATATTTGTAAAAAAATATAATGTAACATTTAATAGTTAAAATGAAATATTTCATAGTATATCATTGCTAAACGGTTTATATTTAATAATAATAATAATAATAATAATCGTCGAGTGCGCCTAGTACTTAAAAACGAAACTCAATTCCAAAAATAAGATTAGCGCCATTAACAGTCTAGCAGTGCCTGTCCCCACCTACAGCGTTGGCATAGTCGACTGGAGACGGGACGAAATAAAGGATATGGATAGAAGAACCCGCAAAATGCTCACAATACATGGCATCCATCATCCAAAAGCCGATAAGGACAGACTGTATATAAAGCGAAAAAATGGTGGCCGTGGGCTAACCGAACTGGAGGCCGCATATGACATCGCTATTGTTGGTATGAGTAACTATATCGAACAGAGTAAGGACAAATGTATGAGAATGGTAAAAAGACACGAAATCAGCAAGGCTAAATAGTCTCTGATTGGCATTGCGAATAACATCCGCAAGCGGTACTCACCGCGGGATCAGATGCCCAATACTAGGGGTGGCAACACGATAATGAGTTCTCGAGAACTTAAGAATGGCATAGAACAACAAAGAGTCGAGACTGTGAAGAACAAACCTCTGCATGGACAGTTTCTAAAACACCTAGACAAGCCATTTGTGGACAAAGATGCCAGTATAGCGTGGATGCGCAGCTCAGACTTGAAAGGAGAGACCGAGAGCTTAATCGTAGCTGCCCAGGATCAGTCACTAAACACCAGATACCATCAGCGGAATATCATCGGCATGCAAGTCGACAGCAAGTGTAGAATGTGCAATACCAAAGAAGAAACCGTCAGCCATATACTAACTGGATGCACTACACTTGCTGCCACTGAGTATACATACCGCCACAACAAGGTAGCCAGTTATATACACTGGACGATCTGTAAGGAACTTGGCATCGACATGCCAGATAGATGGTATGACCATGATTCACAACCTGTCACCAACTCCCAGGATTGCACCGTCATGTGGGACCACAGCATCAGGACGGACCGAACCATAGGTGCAAACCGACCTGATATCGTGTTCCATAACAGAGAAAAAAGAACATGTCTGCTCATTGACATCGCCATCCCTGACGACCGAAATATCACGATCAAAGAAGCCGAGAAGATTACGAAGTACAAAGACCTACAGATAGAGGTACAACGCATGTGGAACGTGAAAGCTAAAGTCGTACCAGTGGTGATAGGCTCATTGGGAACCATCAAAAAGGGATTTCAGAAATACTTGGAACAGATCCCAGGGAAACCAACACCCTACGAAGTGCAAAAGATCGCACTACTAGGTTCCACACATATTCTTCGCAGAGTGATAATCTAGAAGAAAGCATCAGGACTCTTGTTGAGTCCCGGCAGTAAACCGACACAGTCAATGTCGAGAAAATAAATAAAATAATAATAATAGGTTTTTCTGAATTAGCCACTGTAAACTTGCGTCTTCTGTTGTTTATCAGATATCTAGGTATATAAAGAGAAACTTTTTTCAACATTTGTTGATGTAAGTGGGCAATATTTTAATAAAGGTGCTACATTTTTATTTATATCCTTTGTAATATTGCTACCTTGCAAATAATCGCATATGGTTTTCAATTTTAATAGATCCGGATTTTTCTCCAGAATACTTTTAAATATTTGCCTAATAATAGTAACACCAAATGGACATCGTTTTTATCAGCATTTTTTGTGTTCAATAAGCTTACCCATTGTACACAAGTTAAAACATAAAGCAGACCCAAACAATCAAACAGAAACAAAATACAATCAATTGTTATTTTTGTTTTATTGTCACAGATTACTTTATTAATAAAATAAACTACTCCGAAATATTAAATATCTTATTATATAAATAAAACAACATTATATATTGGATACACAACAACTACAATTTCTTTTTTAAATAAGTGAATAGGGTAATGGCATAAAAATGTCAAGCTAAGTAAACAATGATACATAATAAATGATATTTTTGTCCAGGTTTGAATTTCGCAAAGTAAGAAGAAGTAAATACTTATAGGAAACAGTAAATAACTGTTTCCTATAAATATTTAAAAAACAAAAATAGGATATTTAAAATAGTTAATGACTACCATTATTCTAAATTATTTTGACAATGAAAATACCTACTTACTTTCATTATTAGATCGGAAATTTTAGATATAACAAAAATTAACACAAATATTTTCTATTATAGTTGTGAGAATAATAGTAAAGCCCAGGGGCGTGCGGTGAGTTTTGATACAGGGGAAGCAGTTTGTGATATAGGGTGATGGGTAGTGCGAAGCCCCGAGCGAAGCGAGGCAAAATTTTTTTTTAAGAAAAGGGGCGTGGCTTCCGTATACTCATTTTAAAGCAAATGTCGAAAGCCGCAAAGTTATGATATCTAGAAAAAAAGTACACTTGTAGGGCCGCCACTCCTCAATAAACATAAAACATAAAAACACCACAAAAATTAGACAAACCCCGATTTCAAAGCCGAAGCTGCACGGGCGAGGGTTACACAACAAATTGCACACCACACGAACGCAAATAATATGTTCCACAGTGCTAGGACCAGCTTCCATATTGAATAAGCAATTCCAAAACTGCTTATACGCGCACTAATGTTCAACGTTTTAAAAATCACTTGTCGCCACACCACAGGTTTAGAAACACCAAAAAAGTTTTTACAAATATAGCACAAAAGCTGAGAATAATACTAGGAAGATTAATATTAAGTATAATATTAAAATCGATATTAAAATCGAGATTAAAATCTATAAAACAAGAAGCATTATTATGCTATACGGCTCAGATATCAAGATTATGAAGTGGGGATGGGATGCATTTCAAGAAGTTGCTTATATCCATAGACTTATAAAAAGGTCTGTGCTTATATCGAAGTCGCGCGAGTCGTGTTGGCTCGATTAATCGAATGCGCCATCGTTTCGGTTTTAACGTGCAACATTATCTCAGCTGTTGAAATGCAGGGCCGTGTCTATTGAAACTGGGTAAAAGTAAATTTTAATAATTAATATAGGTGATTAATAATTAGGTTCTAATTATGTTTTTTTTAAATAATCCCAAGGGAGACACTGCTTCTCCTGCTTCCATGGACCGACCGCCCCTGGTAAAGCCCCAATACCATTTTAAATCTCCTGTCATGTTTGATTTTTAAATTTTTATAATGAACTAAAAACAAATGTCTTCTTGTCACTCATTCCTAACCTTAAACAGATTTTAAGATAGAAATGAAAAAATATATATTATCAAAAGAAGAGACAAAGTTTCGTTGTTGAGAATTTTATTCTGAAAAAAAAGTGCTATGCATATTTGCTTAAAGGAAAAAAAAAATAATTAATATGTGCTCTAGTTGTAATATTTCTAATTTGTTTAAAAACTTGTTTCGGCATATTGTCTTGTTCATATTTTGTCATAATTATTTTTGAAATTTTTTGAAGCTACTGTTATTTAAATTTTTGGCCAAAAATACCAATTTGAAATTGCCATAGCTATGATATCTAAAATTCATTGAAATCGTTAGAAAAGTAAAAAGTACTAATGATGAAATTGGGTTCCACAGTGCATACTATTGTGGATGCGTCAGTGTAAATTAGTTTTTCAGTTCTTATTACAGCCAAAAATATTATATGTACAGGGTGATCATTTTAAATGCCTCACTCGATTTCATTGCTTTATTTTCCACATAGGAAAAAATTCCATATCTGTACTTATTTATTTTTTTCTGAGGAATCCAATTTCGAAAAGAAAAACAATTGAATGTCAAATAAAAAAGTTGTAGCCGAAGAACTGGTAAATATAAAAATTAACTCTGTATATTACTGCTGAAATGAACACGTGATAATCCATTGATTATAAATGTGTATCACATTCATAATTTTCATTTTCGGGTTAACCGTAAATTACATCAGCCTTTTTATTTTAAGTGATACGTATATTCGGCTCGACCTTAATGAAAATTCTTTCCGAATTCTGCAATGTATAATATACTATTACTAACCATCATATTAAATTAGATATTGAGGTTTAAATTTAAAATAACATAAATGTACTTATCTTTTAAAAACATCATTTATGAAAACAAATAAAAACATTTAAATAATTAATTTATTTTTCAAATTAAATAGATTTTATTTACAACAAATGTTCGAAAATATTACCACCTTGCTGCAAATAGTGGCGATGGAGTTTGATCAAGTTCGTTTCGCATCTGCTTAAAATAATGGGGTTGTTAATTCGATTTCTTGTTGAATTTTTAAATTGATCGCCATTGCTTTCTTTTGCATAAAATAGTAATGTTTTCGAACATTTATTGTAAATAAAATATACAGAATTATTTCAATTTTTGAAATAAATTAGTTATTATTTAAATGCTATTATTTGATTTCATAGGTTACTGTTTTAAAAGACATTAGGGTTACTCGTATTTTAAATTTAAACCCCAATATCTTACTAAATGTGGAAGATAATGATAACATATTATACATTGCTGAATTTGGAAAGAAATTTTCTTTAAACTGGGCACAATATACAGGGTGTGATACCTAAAATAAAAAGTTGAGGTAATTTCCTGTTAAACTGGAAGCGAAAAATATGTATGTGATAGGCATTTCTAATGCGTATTAATATATAGAGTGTTAATCTTGTATTTTTCAGTTTTTCGACCAAACTTTTTTATTTCGCATTCAATTTTTATGTTTGAAATCGGATTTCTCAAAAACAAAATACATAAATATAGTTTTGAAGAAAAATTAAGCATTGGAATCGAGTGAGGCATTAAAATGATCATACAATTTAACAGAATCTATTTACATTTACAAATATTTTATTTTAAAATTTAATATAGTATATCTTATAAAAATATAAATATTTAGCGAAATAATCATTGACATTTTAACAAGACTTGAAACCACCTTCGGGGTGATAAGGAAAGTTAGTTCAAAAACAAGCAAGATTTTTTTATAAGTTTAAATTAACATTTCAATTTCGCTTCAAATGAAAGTAATAAATTGTTTCTTTATAAAAGATTATTTATGGTTTGCTTTTTACGAAAAGTTAGTAAGAACTAAGTATATTAACGAAACAACTGGAAACTCGAATAAGTGAAAAGGAAGAGAAGATAATTAAGTTACTTTTAACGATGCTACGGTTATTGTACTCAAAGACAATGTTAAATATTTTTAAATAATTCGCAGGCCTTGTTTCATGATGTATAATAATAAAAATAATAATTTAATAAATTATTTTAATTATTAAAAAAAAAGATGAAATCATAATTTTAGATAAAAACAATAAATTCGCTTGAAATTATCATGATAGAGAGACATATCGTCACTGTAGTGCTACAATAATGTAACTCGAATTTTGTATTTTTTTTTAGTTATCTGCATTTTCCGACTAATTTGAAAGAGTTTGAATGTATTTTCCTGTGCTACAATATGACAATTTCTAACATGTCGCCATAGTATTTACATTTAAGTTGCAAAATCTATTAGTACAAGAAAAAGGAAATTCCTTTTTATTAAATATCCGACATAAAATTGTAAATTCTTCTTAAGCTTTTTCTGTCAGTGACAACAAAAAACGAAAACAATGTGAATAAATTAAATAATTATTTGTTTACCATCCTATAAGCTTTTAACTAACACTAAGAAATCTTAAATAGAGAAAATATCAATCAAACCGTTTTAAAGTTATGATATACGAAAACATTTTCGAAAAGAAAATCTCGATGCCCCATATCTAAGAAACTATACTCGGTCCGTTAACAATGGGCAGTAATTTGGCCAACTAGAGGTCTACTGTCCATAACAAATTTTTTAGCCACAGCAAAACTGTATAATGTTGAAGTACTTGTAGCTACCACATTAAAAATATATATTATAGACTCCAATAAGACCATTAACAGTAGGCCAAATGATTCTCCCAGTATAAGAGTCTTAAAAAAAAACACTATTTTTTTAATAATCTATCGGTTTCTCTTGTTAAATAACCCTAAATACAGAATTTCTGCTCAACTCGAGTCATCGCTATATCTACGTAAATAGGAGCGATGCAAAACATTGGTAAAAGAAAAAAACTTAGATAATTTGAATATTTTATTTTCTTAAAACAAAAAAAAAACGTAACGACTACTACATTCTAAAAAAAATTTTGTTTTTGATTCAAAGTAACGAGCTTACTACTGATTTTACTGAAAAATTGAAAAGGAAAGAAGTATTCGATATTGTCCAAAGAATTTACTGACGGCACTATTTATAAATTCACACTTCCACTTGGTGTGATGTACAGGGTGGGCAAATTTCTATGTTTGTATAGGCTAAGTCGGTAACTGTAAGAGATACAAAAAATATAAGACACATTCTCGATCTTTTTTTTCTGAAACAAATTCACTGGCGAAAACAGAAATTTGCTCTCGTCCTTTGTTTTCGAGTTATAAAAAAAAGTTCGATTCTTCGACTTTTAGACACTTCAATATTTTTATAAAGTTATGAAAAAATAAGTTTTATATTCCAGAGGCACTTTTTTCTGTATAATACAGTGACGTCGAGAAAATTGACAAAAAAGTGCAATTTCGAGTTATGGCATAAAGTTGTATTTTTTTAAATGGGAATCATATTGGCTATGATTTAGTTAAAAAAGGAAATTTTTTTCTCTCTTAAACTGTATATCATATGTTGGGTCGCCTTTGATGTGTAAGTATTTAATAGCTAAACTAATTACTTTTTGCGTTTTTTTATATTTATTCTAAGTAGGCGCGTATCATCTATGACAGTGTTTATCCGTTTGTTAGTAAATTGCATATTAATAATTTTGTTTCCATCCTAATTACACCCCATTTAATCGTAAAAGTGAAGATGTCTTACGAAAATTACGAGAAATATGATATGCTAGAATGCTTTATTCAGAGTAATAACAATTGTGATATTGCATCCGAAATAGATTTCAATCGCTATCCAGAAAGAAGACAACCTAATGAAACTATTTTTAAGAGGTTAAAAGAAAATCTCATTAATTGTGATTCCCATTTAAAAAAATATAACTTTACGCGATAACTCGAAATTGCACCTTTTTTTAAAAACAATTCTAGACGCCAATGTATTATACAGAAAAAAGTACCTGAAGAATGTAAAAGTTGTTTTTTCATAACTTTACAAACAACCAAGATATTGACATGTGTCTAAAAGTCGAAAAACCGAAATTTTGTTTATAACTCGAAAACAAACTAAACACGATAGCAAATTTTTGTTTTCGCCAGTGAATTTGTCTAAAAAAAAAAGAGATCGGGAATTTTTTGTCTCTCTTACAGTTACCGAGTTATTACCCTATACAAACATCGAAATTTGCCCACCCTGTACATGTGGGTATTTTTTCTTTCATCGGATATTTTATTTATTTACACGGTACGATAGAATTTTTCTTTCTGATTTAAAAAATTTCAAAAAAGTCATATTTTTCATTCTCAGATAAGGTAAATAGCAAATTGTGATAAAAATAAATGTTTTTCTTGAACACACTAATAAAAGTAACAAAGGTAATGAATAGGCCATGCAAGTTCAGCTCGATTAAATTTGCTTCTTGATGAAATAAAACAAGACGCACAAGTCTATTGTATTAAATCTTTATTAGTAATTGATTATAAATAAATCATATAAATATGTGTTTTTGAAAACCCCGATAGAAATATAACAACTCTCATAAGGAGTAGACCCTGAAAGTATAAATTGTTATTGACTATAATCTGTCAATCATTATTGTCGGTGAGTTTATTAAATTATTTAAGTCTTAAGAAATGGAAACATTCATTTGATGCACAAGTTGATATGTTGCTTGTCCTGTTACAGAAATCCTTTAAATACAGGGCAAAGATATGAAGTACCTTATCCCGATGGAATATAACTGCATTCAGGTTATTTTAGAAAATTAGAACTTCGTTTATGTAGTAAAGAAGAAACCAGAGACCATTGACTTCAAATATTATAAGAATAGATGAAGTAGTTACATAGGAATTTTTACCGCGTTCCATTAGATGTTCGACGAAGCTTATTGTACTAACAAGATAGTGCTCCATCACATATTTCAAGAATATGTGTCAACTTTTAAATTGTTTATTTATTAATTCTGAGACTGGTATTAACGGACCTATTAAACGGCCACCAATGTCACCAAATCTATCACCTATAGGTTTTTTATTTGGGGTAATCTAAAATGCCACAGAATATTGAAGATTTAAAAAGAAAAATTACAAATGTTTGTGAGTTAATGACACCAGAGATGCTATTAAATGTTCACTCAAACACAATATGCAGATCCAAAGAATGTTTGAATAATAATGGCAGACAGAATATCCTATTTAATTACATATTTTTATTTCTTATGCCTGTATTGTTCCCATATTATTTCTATGTTGTACTAATGGTGTAGACGAATAGACATCCTGTATATGTATATATATATATATATATATATATATATATATATATATATATATATATATATATATATATATATATATATATATATATATATATATATATATATATATATATATATATATATATATATATATATATATATATATATATATATATATATATATATATATATATATATATATATATATATATATATATATATATATATATTTTCTTGCTGTTTTTTCTTGGGAATTTGGTTCTTGTTTTAATAATTAATTTTTTAAATTGTGATGGAATTCATTTATTATTATTTTTTTTCCGTATAAACGTTTCGGTATGGATTTATACCTTTTTCAGTATATTCTTAAATTTAGATTCTTAAATGTGGCACTAAACTACTTTATTAACGTCTTTTTTTTTAATGGTTCTTGTACACTTTTAATTATATTTCTTTTTGTATATCATTGTTCTGTTCTCTCTATGAGCACAAACGATGAACTCCGGAAAAAAATAATAATAAATGAATTCCATCACAATTTAAAAAATTAATTATTAAAACAAGAACCAAATTCCCAAGAAAAAACAGCAAGAAAATATATAGAAACAAGGTTCAAGAAATAAAAAAGAATATAAACTTCTAAAAAACTATATATATATATATATATATATATATATATATATATATATATATATATATATATATATATATATATATATATATATATATATATATATATAGTTATAGAGACGATTCCCACGATAATATGTGTAACGGCCGGCTCATATCACCGTTCCACGAAGCAGATAGTGCGCCAGCCAGCGATGTCAGCAGTTCCAGCATTCAACATTACAATTAGATTTAAGTCAGTCTGTTTTTAGAACTTCA